>JAIFOV010000498.1:0-304418 GCA_020654155.1 Novius pumilus
TGGTTTCTTGATTATCTGGATGTGCGATAATTCTTGGATCGTCATGGGTGTTATTTGACTGAATTTGTGATGAAAAATTGTTTGGCGATACATGATTTCTTCTTATAATAGTTTTCCAAACATTTGGCAAGAAATGTGCATCGTCTCTTGTATTTAATTCACCTTGCTTTTCAATTTCTATAGCTTCTCTAATGAGTCTCGTTCTGAAATGAGATGTATTAGAAATTTCTTTAGATGTATCGAAATTTATTTTATGTCCAGTTGAAAGTTCATGTTGGAAAAGTGCTGATGTTGTCTGTTTGTTTCGAATGGCGAGCTTATGTTCATTCACTCTAGCAGAAATACGTCTATTTGTTTGACCCACGTATGATTTCTGACAGTTACCGCATTCAATTTTATAAACACTAAGGTTTTCTACCTTAATTTTGTCCTTGGGGTTACCTAATATTTGGGCTATGGTGTTTAAAGGTTTGTATGTGACTCTTATATTCTGTCGTTTTAAAATGCGGCCTATTCTGTCAGTGGTGCCTCTAATATAAGGAAGGGTGACGTTGTTTACAAATACTTGTTCGTTTTCTCTTGGCTGTCTATTGTTGTCATTTTGACGCAGAGCATTTCGTATTTGTTTGGAACTGTAACCATTCTTTCTTAATGCGTCAAAATGACAACAATAGACAGCCAAGAAAACGAACAAGTATTTGTAAACAACGTCACCCTTCCTTATATTAGAGGCACCACTGACAGAATAGGCCGCATTTTAAAACAACAGAATATAAGAGTCACATACAAACCTTTAAACACCATAGCAAATAATAACAAGGACAAAATTAAGCTCTTGGTGTTTATAAAATTGAATGCGGTAACTGTCAGAAATCATACGTGGGTCAAACAAATAGACGTATTTCTGCTAGAGTGAATGAACATAAGCTCGCCATTCAAACAAACAGACAACATCAGCACTTTTCAACATGAACTTTCAACTGACATAAAATAAATTTCGATACATCTAAAGAAATTTCTAATACATCTCATTTCAGAACAGACTCACTATTGAACACACAAGGTGAATTAAATACACAGACACACATTTCTTGCCACACACACATTATAAGAAGAAATCACGCCAAACACACACACACACAGTCAAATAACACACACACATCAAGAATTATCACACACAGATAATCAAACCATTGCACACACACACACACATTTTCAGTCATCACACACACATCACAACATTCACAATACACACACACACACACACACACACACACACACACACACACACACACACACACACACACACACACACACTTGTCTTTCCTTCCAGGTTTCACACACACACACACACACACACACACACACACACACACACACACACACACACACACACACACACACACACACACACACACACACACACACACACACACACACACACACACACACACACACACACACACACACACACACACACACACACACACACACACACACACACACACACACACACACACACACACACACACACACACACACACACACACACACACACACACACACACACACACACACACACACACACACACACACACACACACACACACACACACACACACACACACACACACACACACACACACACACACACACACACACACACACACACACACACACACACACACACACACACACACACACACACACACACACACACACACACACACACACACACACACACTACCTCGATCGCTGAACGACGGCAAGGTATACGGCTTTATGCCCACTTACTTTGTGAGTCGGGCAAGCCTATACAACAACTGAACTGACAAGGGAAATGCTACTGTGTTAATGAAGAGAAAATATTACAATGCGAAAATGGAAGAGCTTCTGGACCCTACTACCTATCGACCTCTGAAAAAGAATCATACCGAGGATATACTTAGGTCAGTGAACATACGTATCAAAACATCCTCTCTCATACAGGAAGTTCAAAAAAGGAGTTGGAGGCATGGTTTACAAATTTTTCTGGTTCGTTCAACTAATGTTTTTATGAATCCTCGTTTTTGGCTAGGGTGGTGATTCGATAGATAGACTATGCAGGTATGTGTCTGTGTGTGTGGGTTTAGGCAAACTATGTAGCCAAACGTTGTTCCCCATTTTTCTATTAGTACGTCAACAAAGGGCAGCCGGTTCTCTTTTTCTATTTCTATGGTGAACTTGCTATTAGGTGTGTTGAAATGGTCGAGGAGCTGCAGTAGTTTTTGTCAGCCATGACTCCATAGTATGACCACACCCGTCATCATCATACCAGACTTTTAGTTTTTGTGGAGCGGATTCAATAGCTTTTTGGTCAAAAGGTTGCATATGAAAATTGGCGACTACTGGACTTAGTGGGCTTCTCATGGCAACACCATCTGTTTGCTCGTACAATTTTTCATTCCACAAGAAATATGTCGATGTCATACAAATTTGTAATAATTTTTTGATGTCATCCGGGATTTTTCGCGAAACTAGTTCTAGACAGTCTGTGAAAAGAGTGTAAAGAGTGAAGCTCACCAAGATGTCGTTCGCATGGATTTTTAGATCCTGAATGTTGTTGGCGAAATGGTCTGAATCCTTAACAAATATGTTATTATGTCCGATGTGTTGTTTCAGTCATGATGCTAGATGTTAGGAGTACTTACTATCGGTCTTAACGGAACATTATTTTTGGGTAAGAATGTACAGCCTTGAAAAGTTATTGCCGAGACTAAAGATTTTTGACCAATAAATATTCTTCTAGCCATAGATGAGACGCTAGAAAAAATGAAGTACCAGTTGATAGTATTGATCCACGAGAATAATATTCTAATTAACGAACAATATGATTTCCGTCACAAATGGTCAGCGAAACAGTCCTGTGCATTGTCTTGGACGAATAAATGAGTGAAGTCCAAGCTAACAAAAGTATTTTGGCCATATTTATTGATCTAAAAAGAGCGAGCGAAACTATCAAGACACAACTCAATACTCGTTATTCGTGGAGAAGCTCAAGAGATTGAGTATTTTTCTGAGCGCAAGTGAAATGATCCGCAATTACCTAGTTGAAAAAAAAACACAACAGATGAAAATGGATCACAAACCTGACAGAAGAACCACGAGGCAGAAAACTAGCTCATTATCAATGAGCTGCCCTAATTGCTTGATCACTGTAAATTGCAATTTTGTCGGGAAATACCTTAATTTATAATGACAAGAACAAAACATGGCACCCAATCACTCGAAGGTTACCTTCAGTAACTGAGAAAGTGACTGAATATGTGTAAAATAGACCTTTATACAGACAAGTGGGACTGACGTCAACGCAAAGTTCAGAAAGAAAGTATCTATAATCAAGCGGCTACGGTACTCACGAACTGAAAGGCTCGAGAAACTTCTTATTAAACCCAATATAAACTATGCAGTAGTACCTACCAGTTTATCAGACAAACCATAACTGATAGTGAGAGCAATCCTGACCATAACAGTACGAGGAGCGACATAGACTGCATAAATTCTTAAAGAACTTTTTTTTGGGAATTCAATTACATGGTTGATCCTGACATGACCCTCGTCTTGACGAGATTCCTCACCAGAAAACAAGAGATGCACAACCATGGCACCCTTTATGTTAGAAATGGGATTCTACAAAGAGCACGGAACTGTTTTCTACAAGAGAGTGACAAACAATAACCCTCTTAGCATAAGAGCAAAAATATAAATGTCTAACCCTACAAAAGTCCATATTAGATGAAATGTTGTTCTTTTCAAGGGGATATAGACTTGAACTGAACACCAACAGCCTAAATCCATCTGATATTTCTACTACGAATGCCAAACCGACCTATTCCGTGAGGTTTTCTTGTTTCAATTGTATAAACTTTAATCAACCCAACAACCAGATTTGTGAATCATCTGATATATTCAATAAGGCCGTTTCAAATGATCCGAAGACCCAATTATCGGTGAATCGCTTCCCGAAAAATCTCCTTTCTATTTTCCGGAACCGAGTTCGACCACGAAAGCTCGACCAAGAGAAATACGACCCAACGTGATTCATCTGGCTCGCCATAAATTATCGAACCAATTAAATGAAATTTCGCATTTTCGCAAAGCCTCCATCTCTCTGGTTCGTATATATATACGTTTAAGTTATCTCGGAAAACTGAAATCATAAATTCTTCAGACCTTTCAGCTTGTCTCTCCTACAGTTTATCTCGGCAGATTAAAGTCGCGATACCTCCTCAAGAATTATGCATCTATGGTGGCCCCCCTTTAACATCATCCTTTCTCCGCATCCAATTTATTCGACTTTGCGTCGCGTCCCAAATCGAATTTCGATTGTTTCGATATCATCGGACGCGTCTTTCTCCACCAATCGTGATCGATTTCGCGGATTTTTTCACTGGGCGATGGAAAAAAAGCACATCGACGGGAACTAAATTACATTTCCGTTTCGAATATTGATGTACTAAAGTGGCGACGTAGTTTTCACTCTCCCCCTGTGTCACGTCAACCTTCGTTACGATATTTCCAAAAACCTATCGCGTGTATAATTCGCAAAGAGCGTTACGCACGCGGAATAAGAAATTTTCGCATATTCCTCATGGAATATCGTTATGCGAAGAGGCGTGCCAATTGATCGCGACAAAGAGAAGAAGTGGCGGATTTATCCTCGGGTCGACGGGTACATTTTCCAACTAAACAAATGACCATTGTTGTTCGCAACATAGGCGAAACGTTCGTTAAAAAACAAGGATGAGTATTTAAGGAACAAGATGAAATTCGAAGGCATTTGTTAGTTTCTGACGGGCAATCGGATTTCTTTTGTTTTTACGTTTCTTGTGACTTGGGCTCACCTATAGCTTTCTGTCAGCATGCGGAAGTAATGAATATTATTTCGTTATAACTGAATATAAGCTAAGAAAATTTCAATTTCACGGGAATCTCGATATAATCATGTAGATACGAGAATTATTCGCATATTAAAATCTCAACTGAATCACATGTCAATTATCATAAAGTTATAGTTAGGTTGCTAAAAAATTGATCATCAAATGAATGCAAGGATTTAAAACAATCCTGATTAGAATATCAGAATGAAAACTGCTAAAAAATAAAAATTTCTCATTTTATTCAAGTAAACGTTGTCACTCAACTTCAACTTTTTCTGGCATTATTCACTGAATGCTCCAATATTTAAATCCTATGAAAATTCGCGATTCGATGCATGAATCCCAAGACCGCTTGCATTGTTCCTTACGTATTCAGCACATCGAAATAAATTTCGAATAGTGACAACGGAGGCGCATGCCATTATAGGTAGATTAGATTGACTCCCGGCCGTTCCTTAATTGATTCTCAGATAGCAGAAGCAGACTCCTCTCAATGCGCTCTAGCGATAAGATGCCAGTGCCACTGTCGAGCAGTTTGCTCAAGTCTGCGGAGCTTCTTTTTGTCATTCACGGACCACACACTGAACTGTTTAATGCTGCGGCCCTTTTTATCCGCGCTTTTCCGTTTACGCCACTCATCGCTTTTTGCCGATGAATTCAATTCTACCTGCGCGCCATGCCAGCTGGAACAATTACGCGATAGTCGTATTCAAATGAAGATCTGAAAGCAACAGTAATTACGTGTTGATACAATGAAGTTTCTTGAAGGATTGACGGAACTAATTTCATACCGACTATTCCAAAATTTTTTTAACAGTATCTGTATAAACACCCCTCCAGATAACTGGAGGGGTGTATTGATAGCCAATCCAACTGCCATCTCCTCCAAAATTGTTCGGCTAGTGAGTTTTCAATTATAGGGCCCATTAGAAACCATTATAAGTGCCAACTTTCTTCTCCAACTTCCAACCGTCCCACCGATCGACAATTTATCGAGCCAGATCTTCATGTTTGTCATCGCATAATTATTCGTGTAATAAAAATGAAAAGCGGCTTAAAGGTTGAAGCGCACGTTCGCGTTACCTTTTTCGAGGATTTCAGATAATTTTTGTCATTTTTAGCTATGAGTTGGACTTAAATTGTTCGTCAGCAAACAGACCTTCCTATTCTAGTTAGGCAAAGTAGACAAAGTGACAGGTTCAGTGGATTGAATATGCTGTCCACCTGGAAATAATGAATTTTTTATGTCGAGTTGATCAAATCGAATAATTGAAACTAAAATAAATTGACGATAACTAGAAGTGGTTCGAAAGCTATTCGTTCACAAAACGGCTTCAGCGAAATTCTCCCGCAATCTCGTAGATTTCATTTTCCACTTTCTACCATTTCGTATAATCCAGGCTTCACCTACAGCGGTCTACTAGTTCGGTGGATAGCGACGCTGAAGGATACGAAAGAAACCGATATGAAAGAACTGAAACAAGACGAATTGGAAATGGGACTAAGCTTTTTATCTCTACGTCGGGCGTGTACCCAGCTGGGGATATGATTGAAAAATAATTTCAATAAAAATGTCAGTAGCAAACGGTCTAGGTCCCCGATAGATATTTGTCTCCACAATTTATTGACTTAATCTTCTCTTGAAATGAACAAATCTAGAGCCCGATAATGATTCTCACTTGAAAGAAAAATTATCATTTTCTTTATATTCGTGGGTATATCTCATTCGAAATTGAATTTCACTCGTAAAGAGGAGATTTAGAGAAAAGACATCTAATGAATTGAACGTGATTCAAACGTAAGTGTTTCATAATGGTCGATTACTATGTACATTGCGCCATGAACATAAAATCTTGTTTTCAATTTTTTTAAATTAAAACAGAGCAAAAAAATCTGTTTAAAATGCCGCAGATCAGAAATTAAGATCCAAAAATAACAAAACTTACATACAAAGGCCCGCAAAAACATCATCACTCATATTTACAATGAAATATTTATCAATGTCATAAAAGGAACTTTCGATCAGAAAATCTTTAACCACATTTTTAAATCCAGTCATAGACAAATCTTTAATAGAGGCTGGGATCCTCTTATACAATTTGAGAGACATATATCGGAAACTCTTTTGTGATTTAGCAAGCCTTTCGATTCACGCTACAGGCTAAACGGCGCTACCTAGAACGACGACATTTTAGGGAAAGATGGACAGTAACGGTCTCCAGGTCTGATTCCTTATTTCATCGCAATCGGAGAATTACTTCTCGAGATATACTCGAAAAACTGAAAAAATGTCGGGAATTTTTTGCGACCTTATTTTCAGAGCCACGAGTTCGAGATTCGGCAAAAATGTACCTAAAAATGTATTCTTCAGGTAGAATGAGCAAACGAAGGGCGACTTGGCAAAAATTTTGAGATTTGATCAAAAATGTAAAAAAAATTGATTTTTTTTTTTTAATCTGGATAACTCAAATACTATTGCAGATAGCGTCACGAACCTTTTTTATAGCAAAGAAAAATTTAATTAAAGTGTCTTTTGTAGGAACATCTAAAACGTGGTGTACATAGATTTTGAGAAAAAAATTCAAAATCCCAAAAATTTACAATTTCGCATAATATTTCACCCACAGAATGGCCCCCTCAACAGTCAACGCTCCCAAATTTTCACTAAGAGATTCTCATTTTCTTTCACTATGATTGCCTTTGTCGACGAAAGTGCCACAAATAGCCCTTTTGGAGCAAAGTCATAAATTTTAAACATTTTCTAATATAACTCAATTTCTAAAACCACCAACGCTCTGAAGTTTTTACCATTCAATTCCTATCAAATAGAGCTACATTCGCCCCGCTCACTATTCCTACCTCAAATGAACCGTTTCTAAAAACAAAAATTTTTGAAACCTTCTAAAAGTACCGTTTCTTCGATGAGTCAAAACTTGACTGATAATCATTGCACCGCTTTACATTTTACACCAAATGTTTTGCCGTAATTTCATGAACAATTGCTTCTCTCATCGTTTTTAGCTATGGCTCACCGTTTTCAAGAAAATCGATGAAATACGTAAAAAGAATTGATTGGGTGCATTTAACTTGGGCATTCTTATGCACGCATTTGCGACTTCGAACGAAACGCGACCTTTCGAATCATTCATCATTCTCGCCGATACTCGATACCCCGAATGCCGAAAAGAGGAAAGCATTTCGGATAGTAAACTCGTCGAGACGAGAGGCGCTGTCGTCGGTTCTATACCTTTCGATCTCTTTCCCTATCGAACTGTTCGTTTGCTCGATGGAAAAATCGATTTAATTACTAATTCTTGTCCGAATCAATTCGATATTGAGATTAACACGTCTTTTTTTCAGATGACGTGCGTTACGTTCCATAACTTTACGTTGAGTAGGAATATCAGTTCCCATCCGATAAGTTTAAGCACAATTCCAACAGATGGAACTTCTTAGTTTTCATTATAAATCCAATTTGCCAATTTTTTTAGTCACAAAATGAATCATGATTGAAATTTGTAATAGTTGCAAACTTCATTACGCATCTGATATGTTACACTGACCATTTGTAAGCGTATACCTCCAGTTCTGGTATTAGCAGAGCAAAATTACTCTCTGTCTTTGATCCATAACTCACTTTGAAATCGTATAGCCCCGCTTTGGTTTGATCAAAGCCGAAATGAAAAATGAACTAAAAACCCGAAAAATAAATTGACAGATTTTCGATTACTTCTATGAAAATAAACTCATATAAGAAAAAAATATTCATTTCAATGGCCTAGAATAAAAGAATATAGCATAAGATAACGAAGAAGAAATTACTTCACACTCTTCAATATGAATACTTGAAAAACAAATGAAAATCATCATCCGCACAATTCGAAGTCTTATATTATCGATAAACTCCGACCATAGCCTAAATAAAAAACAGTTTCTTTCATCCGGTGACATTCATATCGAAAATCGACCGCATTGCAACCAAATATTCTCTCAACTTTCGTAACGATTTTGGTGATATTCTAGAAAAATTCGTTACGCCTATATGTAGTGACCTAAGAGGTCGGACGGAAATAAAAGAGAAGGCGGCCGAAGTCCCCGACTTGTTATTTTTAATTCAATTATATGAAATATAAAATGAGTCGATTGATTATCAATAATTGTATTTACTAATAATGATTAATCAATCATAGATAGGAAATTATATTACCATCAAAAAATCATTTTTCCAATTTTATAGTTTTCCACTACTTACGTCATATTTTTTTTCGAGAAAGGTACGCCCTTTTCACTATTTATTAATATAAAACGTGAAACGATCAATTTTGTTAGAATAAAATCAATAGAAGACGTAGTTTGAAGAAAAATTGCGGTTGAAATTAACGTAACATCTTTACTAATTTTATTTTTGGACGAAATTTTTGCGTGATATAGTTTTCTTTATTTAGAAGAAAGCCAAGAACTAGATTTTTTGTTAACTTCAACCCTACCCCAACCGAGAACAACTGCGGATCTTCCATTACTTATTTATTTTCTTGAAAAGTCTCAGAAGTATTTTAAGTCGTTTTCTTTCAAATAATTCATAAGTCAAAAATGTATGACGAAATTATTTTTACAAAATATTACATTGAAGCCGTATTTTAATTCGATTTTTTGTCTGTTGTACTATGGTCTCGACGAGACTTCAGGACTTCTGGAGACGATAGCGAGAAGAGGCTGAAGGTTGGTCAAGGTTGGCATCACTACTTGTCACGTAAATTTCAACAAACGGCTGTTAATTCAAAAACACTCAAATGAACTGCCGATGAGAAAGAAAATGAGAATCAGAAATCTCCCAGTAATAACCAGAAATTTTCGAAGAAAAAACAAAAATATTATAACCGAATTTTACGAATAGATTTTTGAGGCGATTTTGTTATTATATCACTATTATCGAACTATTTCGATTAATGGCATCCATTTCACTACTGTCAACAAAAATTACCACAACAATACGAGGCTAAATAAAATATTACCGTTGTCAGGTTGTGTGTGTATGTGTGTGTTTTTCAGAAGTATTGTGACATGACCGCAGAATATTCAATTTATCCATTCCAATGAAAATTACATTACCTTCAATTAGTCTGCGTTCGAATTCAATTTGTTTCTGGTCCCTGGATGAACGTTATGCATAATTGGTAAGAGGGAGAGAATTAAATTTTACAACGATTTGTATCATTTTTGACCGTCCAAACTTGCTTTGTCCAGTAAATAGAATATATTCGGCCGCCCGCGGCGACGAGCGGCGCATAATATCGAAACAATTACATAATTTGCGTGCATTAATATTCGAAAAATCAATTATCGTATACGCTGCCGAAATTGCTTTTAATTCTTTCTAATCGATATGTACACATACGTATGTATGTGTTTCGATACGCCCCTGCGCGTTCTCTCGGAAAAGGCACAAAGAATTTCAATGGCGCTTTTGTTTCAAATATACCAAAGCTACCAAGAGGCTTCGAAAAAGGAGCTCAAAGTCCGCTGGTCTGAATTAGGTGCCTAATTATCGTGATGTTGTATTTCCATCGGCTCTGGTGCACGTAAAATATTTGGTTGCCGAGTTTAACCCACACGCTCATTGTATTAAACTACCAGGTAAATTATTGTATTACTGTAAGGCTCACGTTTACAACCCACAATTTTATGTATAATCGATCCTATCGACTGCCGACCGAGCTGTTAATAAACAACCAGATATACAGACCGTTGCTGTCTCGAAATACAGACAATAAGAGGACAAAAAAAGGGAATTCGCAGATGAGGACGTTTCACCCACATTTCCAGCTTCGGTCCTAGTCGACTCGATTCTTTATGCAAAAATTCTGCTCACGTAAGCGGTATAAGTCACGGGTGTATTTACAGAGGGTGACTAGAAATTAGTGCGGATTTACCCAAAATGTTACGGGAGGAGAATTGAATATTCAGGACAGCCATCTGTCTCGACAACAACAATTAGTCATTCCGTTTCAAATCCATGCATTATTTTGAATGTATTACCGATATCACTCCGACACTTCTTTCATCCACATGGTGCTGCTCTGGTTATAACTATCAAAGCCGAAAATAATCCGAGAGAAGGTCGACTTTCCGTCTGACGCGAAATGAGCCACTTTTTTTGTGTTAAAGTTTGACGTCAAATTCATCATCGGAAGTTCGTCTGAAACTCTTTCGGAATTTTAAATTGTTCTTGAGGGAACAAATTGCAAGATTAAAACCACCTAAGGCTCTCTTTTCTTCTAATATCTTATTCTAGAAAATTTATTCCCGCAGAGTCGGGCGGACTTTCTATCCGACAACCAAAGCTTAATTGTCTTTTTCCCAAAGGATTCTCCAGTTAAATAATTAAGATGATTTGTCGCTTCTTCGATGCAAAACGAAAGTCGAGTCCGTTTTCGAGGCGCGCAAGTTTTTTTATTGAATAGTTTTTGAAGAGCAGCGGTATATCGAAAATTCCGTTTGCGTTTTCGACGTTGACGATTGCGATTCGATTGATATGGGAAATTAAAGAGGATTTTATGTAGGTTCGAATGGGTCGTCAATACACAGTTAGGTTTTAGCCGGAGTTGTGTTACTTTTTCCGATTGCCCCGAAAAACTTGCATCTTCGGAATTTATTATAACCAAGTTCAGAGCGATCGTGATCTCTTCCAGTTCCCGTTTGGATTTTATTTGGTCAACTATTAAACTTTTTTTCGCGACGATCGCCAGCTCCAAGTGATGAATTGCTCGGATTGTCTACCATTAATATTCAAGCGTGTCATTAGCGATGAAAATGAGGCGAACGATTTTCGAACTTGATTACTCACAGGTGGCTTCTTTTCGAATATATTTGGAAATCGTCGAACCGGGAAAAAAATGGCAAAACTCGGGATGGTGATAAATGGTGGCAAAGATTCTTAAACCTCCGGTGATAGAGTATTTGCAGGGGATGTTGAGGAAAGTCAAGTGTTCGATTTTATTCACCTCACATCCAGCCGAAATTGACTTTCGGGCCAACGAGCCGATAAAACTTGAGGGATTGGGTGAAATCTGACAGAATCGGGGAAAGTGCATTTTCGTTTCTGATAAAATGTAAATGAACTAGATTCATTTTATGCTCCGAAATATATTCAAAATAGTTTGGTGATGATATCGCGAATGGGAATGTACTTGCCATTCATCATAAAAGAGTAACACCTTACCGACCATCCGGTTTCTAAAAAGGGCGAGTTCGCTCATGAAATTCGATTCTTGTTTTTTCAGTCACGCTATGTTTAGCAACTAACCGACTATGTCGGTGAGACAGGTGGGGCGGGAAAAGCGGCAGGCGTCGGGATGCCTCATTTTACGACGATGAGACGCCCACCGACGTCGACATCGTTCGGACCACACGCATGCATCACTTTCGGCTAAAACTATATCCATAAGTCACTGTCAACATCCTGAGGTGCTTCATACAGATTTGGCACTCGCTACTTTAATGCCAGCCCATCAGATAAGACGAGGTACAGAAATTATTGTCGATAGGTTTTCATTTTCATCCCATTTAAATTCTTTATTTTCAAACATTGTGGATGAAACAATTTTATAAAATATAAAATTATGTAAAATAATTATTAGAATATTCGGTCCTCTTTACTTATATCCCCTGTAGATGTGTTGCATCAATCACGATCGATTTCTAACGAATCGCGTTTTTTATAGTCGTTAGTTCAAAAATGAAATAACTGAATTGACTGAAACTTTCAGATGATGCTTAAATATTTTGTATTTTTGTGAATTTATTATTACTCCATGAGACTGTGCTACTCCATGAGATAGCATTATGAGTTAATACACACAAAACTACAATAGTAATGAAAATAAGAATTATATCGATAATAATGATAACAACTATTGGCATTTCAACCGGTGAATAAATATATTGAAGTTTCTTTTCAGATTATAGTCAAACAGGATAAATGAAAGAGGGTTCAGTATGCGACGTTTCGATCGATATACTTTCATAAACTCGTATAGAACAAAATAAAAAATTTCGATAAGGGCTTATTAGTGTGACGATATTGATAATGTTGCTAAGATTACAATACAATTATCCTAAGCTGTGATTTCTTTCAGAGAAAAACAAAAATTTCAATATCTCTTGTAAAATTGACAGAGTTTGTTTTTATTTTGATCAATCGTTTTTGATAATTTGATTGTTTATCAAGGATTGAAACATTATTGACCTAAATCATAATTTCGATTTCAATATTCTTACAATCCTTCATAAAGAATCGGATAACCAGAAATAATTAATCAAAGAAGATACATATTTTCCATTTCAGAACAGAAATTGAATTTTTTCATTTTAGGGATTATCGTAAGCAGTAAACTGTCCTATGTCTTAGCAACGTTATAAACATTGTCCAACTGCCAATTCAAGGTAATAAGCCTATATCCAAGTTTTTTATATTGTTAACTATAAGTTCATGCTCGTACATCGATCGAAACTGCAACTTGAAGAGAAATAATGATAACAAATGTATTTCATGCCCCACAGTATACATCAGTGCGTTTGTACTCGAAGAAACACAAATAAAATTCAAGACGATGAAAAATCTTCATTCCGTCAAAATTATCAATTACATACTGTCTATCGCAAAAATCCCGGAACGTTCAAATGGCGTATCGAGGAAAAATAAAATAAGGGTGGAATATGTTATTGAATTGCATCAACCTCGTTATCCCATCACCGCACAAAAGCGGTGGGTATGTCTATAACATTCTTCTTTATTCCGTGTAGAGAGCACTGTAGTCATGAAAAATAAAAAATAAAAACCTGTTAAGGTGAAATATGGACAATAGGATCAAACAGGAACGCTGTGTCCAAAATCAAAGAAAGTCGAATAATTTACAAAAAAGCTCCTAACTGGATCCTATCCGGCTGGCTCAGAAAAGGCGAAAATAAATTTTTTCTTTGAATTAAAAATAACACAGATGATGACAGTAGCTCCAGTAGAGCGAACCATTTCTCAATGTGCCAAACATATGGATCTCATTTTTTATTCCAAGGAATTAGTCCTCCGCCCAAAGCAGGATGAAGGAGTGAGATGAGATTTGGCTTTTGTTGTGAAGTATTCAACTCCTATTTCTTATTTCAAGAAATTTCATCATATTGTCAATATTTCAACATAACAATGTTCTCTTACTTTAGGAGGATTACAGCGCCGCCTATACTGAGTGGAGACTCATCAAAAAAAATGTCTCAGTTGAAACGTTCTGAAAAATATATACTTTTAAGTACTTTGGACATCAAGCATCATATGATCTAAATGGCAGACTCATATCTACAATCACACGCACGAATCTAACAGAATCGCTTGATTCAAATTCGGAACTTTCTCCCAGCTGAAAATCATTGTGTCTTGTCGTTATTGACAAGTACCATTTTTTGTGACAACCAAAAAAAAATTAAGGCCGTCAACCCTTCTTACTTCATTACTATTAACTATAACCCCACTCTGATTAGCAGACACAGTGAAAAAGTTAATGTTATCAGCAGATAAATTGGTTGTAAACGTGGTATAACTATCATTATTAAAAATTACGAAAAGCGGAGGATCCAAGACAAATGCTTGAAGAACACCGATTGTAATCTGACATTTTGATGAGCAATTATTTTTATAATTGACGGTCTAGAATCTGTTCGATGGATAACATGATATTAATCCATCCATAAGCATCCATAAGCCTTAAGATTTCCTGGGGGAAATCTTGTTAGATAACCTACCTTGAATAACTATGTGAAAGATGTCACTTACAAGTGACGATTTTAATTAACATGGCTACTGCTGAGATTTCAAAGTTCCTCTAAAATTTGTCTAACAAAATTCGCGAACATGAAAAAATATTACGAACTTTCCATAATATTCAAGACTTATCTGAAGTCTGAACGAAAGTTGAAGACTATTTTCATTTTATTTTCTCCGTCGTAGACGAATGGAATAAATCACTAGAAAAATTCCAATAATCGAAACAATGTTTTTGTTGTATACGTACGATTTGTTCCCCTTTTAAGGAAAACAATTCCGAAAAATTTCTTGAAAATAAGAAAATGTTTTCGGAAATGCATAATGCAAATTTAGTCATGTTTCGATGTTACCTCAGAACTTCGTGAGATTTTTCCACAATTAAATGAAAACAACTTTTTTCAGTAGAATTATAGTTTTTACTATATTTGCCCATCATTTGCGATGTTTTTCCATCTTGCATAGGAAATTGAAGAAACTTCTCAAAATCCACATGGGTTCATCCAGTTTCCCGAAATTGACACGACTATCAAAACCTACGAAAATTAATGAAGTTTTTGAAGGAGATTGGATTTTAAGCATTTTCTACAATATTTCCCCTCATATTTCGTACGAAATTAGACACAACTAGCAAAATTTACGAAAATTAATGAAATTTTCAAAAGAAATTGGAAATTTCTTTGGCTCAGTCAGAAGTTGAAGAAATATCTTGAAAAATGTTTGCTCGAAAACTAAATAAAATATTTTGAAAGTGTGATCATATTTTGACATCTTCTAGAAAATCTTTGCAAATTTTCCCCAAATTGAAGACAAAGAATTTTATTTCATAAATTTCTCCCATTTTAATCATTTTAGCTGTTTTTGGAGGTCGAAAAGAATGTTTCCGTAAAAGTTCCGAGTATTTTTGGCTTCAATATTTAAATTAAATTCTATTCTCTTAGAAAATGCTCTTGTTCTTCTTTTGAAAACTTCAAACCACCATGTCCCAAACCTTTCTGAATATAAATGATGACGTTTCATCTTACGTAATTCCGCCTGAAAATTCTCGGATATTCTCTCATTCAAGTGCGTACTTTTAAGTTTCCAGTAAGACCATCCATGTATAACACTGTTTTTTATCGGGTGTAATGGCCGTCTTCTGTTGGAATTGCTTCCTAACGTTTCGCTTGCATGAGTGGCAAGCTTCTTCAGAGGTGTCACCATCATAAGTGCATCGGAGATGGTGACACCTCTGAAGAAGCCACTCATGCAAGCGAAATGTTAGGAAGCAATTCCAACAAACGACGGCCATTACACCCGATAAAAAACAGTGTTATAATGAACGTGGGCCGCGAAAGCTTGAACCAATACATCAGACCATCCATGATTTATTGAACCCAAAATTGATGTTTTTTTAATGCTTACTATAAGAGCACTGTGGTCTGAGAATGAAACTGGCTTAATTTCACATCTACGAATTAAATTGAGATTTTCCGTATTCACATAAACGCGATCAAGTCTGGAGGCTGTTTTGGTACTAAAATAAGTGAACTCTTTTTTGTCATGATTAAAAAATCGCCAAACATCAGTCATTTTACAACTATCTATCAAATTCTGTAGCCCATGGGAGATCCTTCGCTTCTTACAAAGTTAATCCTTCGTATTAATGATACAGTTGAAATCTCCAATGAGCATATTTGGAATATTCAAATAAAAATGAGGCAAAATTTCAGATTGAAAAAATATCTCTCTCTCTCTCTCTCGCGATATTGCTGTGACCCTGATGGTGCATAAATATTTATATACCTTACTTTATCTAACGAAAACGAAATTATTCTACCATCAGGAGAAGACAAATTCAATAACAATGAACCATATGGGGAAAGACATATGGGGGACAGGAAACATACCATTTGTGGAAATCAGAACTCTCGAAAATATGGTACAGACGATATTTATTGACCATCTCACAATGGTACCAAAAGCTCTATGCAGGTGATAGGGACGTAACATCAAAACGTTTTGGAGATCTGGAACAGTTTTTAAATGGAGTCTCAAAGCAGTTACATTTTCATTGTCTAAATAATCAGTTGAAACCAAATGTAATGAAAATATAAACTTTTGCCTTCCATCCTGATAATAATTTTGCTGGATAAATTGAATGAAATGTAACATTACTACAGCATTTCTCCAACTCAAAATATTTAGCAGTTACGCTAAAGAGATCTTTGAAAGACAAACAACACTGTCTTAATGATAAGTGGGCGGAAGGAACAATATAATTAATAAGCTGGCATGTACTTGTTGAGGAGTCTATGTCATTCCACTGGGACATATGCCCTGTTTGGTAGCACTCAACACATACAAGGCATGCCCTCTCTCATGAGATTCACCTTCTAGTTGCCCTACCATTCGAAGAAAAGGTAGAGGTGTTAAATTCCGTGAGTTATCGACTTCTTGATCAACAACTTGCAGGTCGACTGAAATAAACAAAGCACTTCTTCAAATCAATAAAAATTTGTGCAAGTCTAATGAGACGGGAAACCAATAGGAGAAATAGGACCAAGGCCTTTCAAGACAGTTGGTGCCATTTCTTGATTTGTCAGTCGGTCAGTATCGACAGTTTTGTTTGCTGACATCCCAGTAGGAAAGAGTTTCATTTGATCTATCGTTGGGAACCATCTCTCGGAAAGGAAGAGAAAATTCATCCAGCAGCTGCGATGTGAAGGGTCAAACGATCGATTTTGAGCGTTCCAATCCCACATCCCAAACCGTGCACGCATGTGGTTACCAGGTCTCCTTAAACCTGTATTTACACGTTTATCCTTGCGGTATAAGTTGGCTCTACGAGTATAGAATCGTCGGATCTTTTTGCTGACGAACGCTGATCAGTATGCGGGAATTATTAGAAATCGAGATCAATTAAAGGCATCTCTGACAGAAACTCGATTAGGCACTTGGTGATAATTGTTCATGTGGACAAATTATCTTGGTAAAGAACTAGAATTCATCATGCGATGAATTGTTTTCACAGTTATTCAAGAAACTTTTTATTTAATAGATGCTTCTTAAGGTAGATGTCCATTTGAGAGTTACTCGCGAGAACTACTGTCGGAAAGTACTCTCAGGCGTTTATCCATTTGAGAGTTCTCTCCTGGATAGATCGTTGAGAGCACTCGCTGAGAGTAACTATCAGAAGTACTCTCAAAACTGTGTCCACATATACGTGTAGCGAGTTTGAGATTAATGTTCGAATAGAATGGATGCCGAAAAACTTGCAGCCGCGATACATTTTTGTTACAAGATTTTAATCAAACAGAATCAAAAGAAAGGAATTGAACGAAAGTGTTGGATCAAATCTTGGATCCAGCGTAGGCGAGATTTTGGTGCGTGTACCACACTTATAAGGGAACTAAAGATTGAAGATGCACAACAATTTCGAAATTTGATATAAATAATAATAATAATTTCGAAATATAATAGAAATGGTCGGACCGTCTATTGCTGAAAAAGAATGCGGGATGCTATTTCCGTTTATGAACATGCGATCGTAACATTACGATTTTTAGCGTCAGGTAAAAAAAATACGAAAATCTTATCAGAATGTGAACTGAAAATTTGTGTAGGTGACTCGTAGAGTAGTTTACAATAATTATTTCGAATACCTGTCTGTATGATAGGCAAAATAGTGAAAGAAGTGACTCCTGCAATTTACTGAGTCTTAAAAGGATGTCTACATGAAGGTATTTATTAAAAATTGCACAACCGAATTCAGCCGCAAAGATATTAAAAATTTGTTGTTTTTTACTCGATTTCTATATTCCGCACTTTTCGAATCCGACAGTGTGGGATTCGCCTCATACTATAGTTATCAATTTTTCGACATCGCCCTTTCCCCATTCTTTTTACCCTGGCATCTTTCCTGAGAGCACTCTCAGAATTCGAATACGGTTCGATAGTTACTCTCCGCTATACGAAAATAATTTTGTCCACTCGCGAGCTTGTCGAGAGTCGTACGCTATCTGAGAGTTTTATAGAACTATCGGAGAGTAGCTCTCGGAACTATATCCACTTGCGAGAAATGCTCTCGAGAGCGGCTCTCGACAGCATTTCTCTCAAATCGACACTTACATTGAGAACATTTTCATCTTATATATGGGTTATTTCGTTTCAATATTTTTGGTTTATTTGCCAATTTCATTCTCATTTCTTTTGGATGTGTTTTTTTAAAGAATTCGACATTTTTCAATTGTTTCTGAACATGAATTACGTATCCTATATGACATGTATTGTAAACGTAAGGAATAAAAAAGTTGATTGTTATTATGCAAGGAAATCGGATATTAGAACTGAGGCTAGAAGGCGGTATGATATCTCTTCCGAAATTTTCAAAGGAATAAATCCAACCATAGATGTCAGCATTACAACAGATTTCAAACTTTTCAATATACAGCTATAGTAGAGGAAAGTTCTAATTCTTACGAAGCACTTTGCTTTTAACGAATTTGCATCCAACTGATTAATTAACGCGATATTAGTTTTCATTGTCTGTTTGATGTGTCGAAAGGAAAACATGAGATTTTTCTTTTTGAAGTCGATTCAAGATGTCAATGAAAAACGCCAAAGAACGCCTGAGGTCTCGTTTTCAACTCCACTTTGGATAAAGACTGGTTGTCGATTCGTTTCACATATTTGTCGTTATGACGCTTCCTTATAAAAAAACTCTATACAATTTTGATTAAAATTGCTTTTATTCCATGAAAAAGACAAAGAACGTAAAGAAAATTAATATTGACTTCTGGTAATTGGAATAATTGGCAATCAGTTACTACCGTTGTCGAATTATTAATTGTACGCGTTCGGCAAATATCACACTGACAAATTGACCTTTACAGCGCATTAATTATGTCGAGTAGATGGCTTCATTTGTTGATCGGCGGAGGAAAGAATCATCAACTGAATAACGTCACTCCAAGTGGGTAATTGTTGATTAATGGTTCGTGCTTTCGTGTCACTTTTATTAATTACTCTTCGGCGGCATTTCTATGGAATGATTAAGTGGTGCATACTTGGCGCGAATAGATAAACACGATACGAACCCGTTGTTAACTGTTTTGTTTCCGGGGCGAATCTGACGAAAAGGCAACAGTGTGCTACCACCATAATTCACCGTTTCGTAATTTCGCGTTATGGCCGACCAACGCGACGTAGATCAATTTCACTCGTTTCTCCTTAGGCGTTTTCGTTTCAGCCGACAAGGAAAAAAGGTTGTTTTCCGATGGGACGCGTAAGTTTTTCGAACGGTTCCGTGGCCGTAAATTTTCGGTTAAACTCCCGGCAAAAACCGAGAAACATCCTGCTTGAACCCTTTATTGGATTTCCCTCGGTATCACCGTTAGTTTTTTATTGCTCGCTTTTTGTGCACCTTCGAGCTTTAATTCAACGCTGCTGATGTGGCAGGTCTCGACTGGGGCATAAAATAATGGGATGGGAAAATGGTTACGGATTCTCTTTCTCCACTCCAACGATCCTTGTATTATCACTTCTTTTTTGGGATAAACCTTTGTATGGTTGCTTGAATTTTTGATCGGAACCTTTTTTCATTATAAATATTCTTCAAACATTTTACGAGATATTCGAGTATAAAAATTTTTCTGTTAATTGGTACTTCTGGAAGACATTTCCAAATTGTTTCAAGATGGTATTGTAGGTGGTCGAAATCACAAAAGCGTGTTTTGACGGCCGAATTTCAACTCGTCACGAACGTTTTCGCAAGTCATCCTACGTTTCGTCTAGCTCGCAAACAGGTGGAAATTTATACGTAACCGCGTGATGAAACTGGAAAGTTATTCTAACTAAGGGACTTGTCTTCATCAAGAATGCATGAAAAGCCTTCATTTGGCTTCTGAATTTCCCATTTGCTGTTCCTGTTTCCGTAACGTTTCCACCCTTTCGTATCATCAAATTTTCGCAATGTTACCGTACCGATTTTAGTTTCCGTATAATGAGTTGTGGAACTATGAACAATACTCCCAGGGAGAATGTATTTGACTTGTTAACGGAAATGAGTTTTAGAAAAAATTTGCAGGCGCGTCGGTACACCTTGACTTATGCAACGAATTGCTACCCTCTAAGCGATACCTTAATTAATTTTTTGTCAGCAAAGAAGAGCGTAACGAATTCATCTGTTCAATCTTAATTAGTTTCAGCTACGGCGCATTAAAATTTTCAGTAGCAAATTGAATGAATCTAAAAAAAGGAATTAATGAATGTCGGACGTAGTCGAGAGAAGACATCAATTATGTCCACTCCGTGCTTGGTCAGCAGTGGACTTTTTTCATCATAACAAATCCTTTCAAACAATCAGCGGGGAGTTCGGAATAATAATAGAACGGAGGATCGTTCGTTTTATACCTGAATTTTTCGGAATTGGGAATCGTTTCGATTACGGCCCTGATCACCATCTCGACCGAAATGGAAAATGATTAATAACGCATTGTTCCGAAGGGTCGCGGTCTATAAAGACATTAATCGAATAATCTTTTCCATTGATGACGTGTCTTCAGAGACGACTATTTCGATTCTAACACAATTCACAAGAACACGTCGTGAAATTTCTTACTCGTCCAATGACAGATCACCTCCGTTGATGGCGCGTCACGATTTCTCCTCGAAACTCTCATATTAATAACGCATTTATCAAAATTTCATTTTGTACGTCAGCGCGCCTATTTGGGCTTTGATTGATTTCAACAACGTACGAAGATTAATTCCCGAACCGTCATTGACCGACAGTGCCTTGAAAAAAATAACTCCCCGCCTCCAGTTATTCGTTATTTTAATTTCTGGTAACCACAACGAGAGAGGGACGTTTCGGTCCGAATTAAAGGAAAAATTCGTATAATACCGTTAGGTCTCGAAGCGTTCCGCTGGAAATTTCCGGGCTTATTTCATCTTGGTGGTGAATAGACCCACTTTGGAGCTTCTGAAATCCTTTCCAGTATGTCGGCAAATCCTGGATGAAAATATCGGAAGCGTGCTAATAGGATTGAACGTGTGGCGTCAAGTAGAAACTCGGCAGCATTGCGCATCTATTAATTCTATTTTAGGGGAGCGGGCGATGAATTTCCGCGATTGGAGAGATAAGCTATTCATACCGTTAATACGATCATCCGAAGGATTCTTAATGGTTTCGTTATTTCGTTATAATTCGTTGCTGAAATTATATGCAATACTTTTGAACTATCAATATGTTACTTTCGAATGAATTATTGCAAAATAATGGATATCATTTTAATTGTTAATATTATATTATCGAGTTCTTAAATGTCTCGGCTAACTTTACTGCAACATCGAAACAATATTATAATAAAAAAAATCTGCTTTGAAATCAGGATGAATATTAAACACCATCAATCAGATTTTTCATGATTTTCCGAGTTTTGGGTGACTTATTTAATAATGTGAAACTAGAACGGGTTATCACATTAATTACAAACAAGATAGTTAATCAATGTATGATAGCTTTGTGGGTTTAATGTCATATGCCAATGAGTTATTCTGACAGCGGCGTAGCCTAATCTTCATCCACGAAACTAACTTGTCGGACATGACTTGAGGGATGTTCTGATTATAACAGACTGTATCGAACTTCTTGGACATATCTCGCAATCTGTTTTGGAATATAATATGTTTCTTGATGAACTGTTATGTCTGTGAAACGAGAAAGTTTCGTTGTATTCTATTTGGAGATGTTTTATTCTTGTGTGATAAGACGGAGGTTCTGTTAACATAGTTTTCTCTTTAATAAATATTTAATAAATAGTCTACAAGACTGTATGATTTATATATACGTAAATATTGATTTTTTTCATTATATATTAATACTTAATGAGAAAAATGAGTGTTTGTATTTAGAACTTTCGGGTTTCGAGCGCTTTTTGAACAGATTTCTTTAGCGAACAACGTGCATATAGCATCTTAATATTTTTTTGCTAATATTCTAGAGGAAATAAGATAGGACAATGTTCCTTGAAACAAAAAAATCAACTTCAAATATCGATATCGGTTTTTAAAAAAAAAAACCGTACCCCCGATCTCTAAGCCACTCACAGTTACTTGAAAAATCGAAATATGCCTTAATACATACATAGGATGCTTCATTTGAAATGAAAAATTTAGGTTTTGTTTCAGAAGTACCGGGAATAACAGAGAGTTAAAAATATTCTGCCTGAGTTGCTCTTATAAGATATAATAAATAACTAAAAGTTGGAATTTTTGGAATGCATTGTTTGTCAAATATGAATCGATGAAACTCGTTATGGTACCATCCCAGACAAGCCAAGTCGTATATTTATTATCCCATGAATGGAAAAATTTACCGAAAATATGTCGAAAGATTTTGTTAGAGGGACTTCTTTTCGCGTATGTTTGAGGCTAAAACAAGCAAACCCCTAAGAGGACGCCTCAGCCTCTCAAAATTAAATAGGGAAGAGATATACTTAATTTAAAAAATTTTTTTAGTTCAAACAAGCCACCTTGAATAGTTTGGTTATTTTTACAATATAAAAGCCTATTTTTTTATTGAGCGCTTTATACAAACTTGAAATAGTTGGATTTCAATTCTTTCTCAAAAGATGAGAAATAATTTCTCAAACTATAAATGAAAAAAATCAAAACATTTCATTATATTTTCTTCATTTTTTTGTTCGTAGAAGGTTTTTATCCGGCGGTAATATGTTTATTCGATCATTTGATGATTATGAATCAATCCGTTGACATTATACTTGCTGATTTGTTCAAAATTCTTGAAATAATTGGGATATACACATTGCAAGAACATATTCGGTTAGTTAACCTGTATTACCAAAATAAAAATTGTGTCCTAGCGGTTGCAAGGATATTTAACCAAAACCATCCTGAACGTAGCGTTCGCCATAAGTACATGACGGAATTGAGTTCAAAATTTGTTGAGACGGGGTTAGTAATGGATAAAAAAAGGTTATCTATTGGAATTGTGAATGATGACGAAGTGTCGGTATTGGAATATGTCCAATCTGTACAAATTTCCGCACATTCCGGCATTAACCACTCTAACGTTCTCAGAATTTAACTTGAACACAATTTCCATCCGTACAAAATTAAATTATTCCACGAATTAAATTTGCAACAAGACGTAGTTCCTCCTCAGCAATTGGTAGCTCAACAGGCGTAGTACTGACCTTCTACCCAGAAAAACCGGGTTCGAATCCCGGTAAATTCCAATTTAATTTGAGAATGCGATCGTGCTTCGGAAGGTCCGTAAAGCCGTTTGTCCCGGCTATATATTCAATATACAGGGTGTCCGGGAAAATGTGGGAGATCTCTCGGATTCAGATAAAACATTAAAAAATAAGATGACAAGTTCCCATAAATTTTTTTCCTAGCGGCCGTTCCTACGGAGGTACGGCCTCCTAAAGGACGCCACTGGTAATCAATTTTTCTTGAATAACTTTTAAACTACCTAAGATAATTCAATGAAAATTTAATACGATAAACAGTAGCAAGGACCTCTTAAAATACTGCCCTTAAAACATAATTAGTTTGTTTAGTTTTTCAGGGGCGGACTAGGTTGTACATTTTATTGCTTACATTTTTAACACCCTGTATGATGAGGAGTTAAGAAAAATCAATTTGAATACTTTGAACATTAATTTAAAGAAAAGGTACTCTTGTTCATTGTCGGTAAAATCAACCGTTTTCGAGAAAAAAAATTAAAATAATTAACGTTTTATTTTTATCAAAGAGAAACCATGATTTCTATTTTTTTTGTCTGAAGCAAAGTGTGTTACGAAAGACATTCAAGAAACAGAAACGTTTTAGTTAAGGTTAATTAATCCGACAAAATTATTAGATTTAAAAAAATGCAGTTTAAACGTTGAAAGAAAAATTGATCACCAGTGGCGTCCTTAAGGAGGCCGTACCTTCGTAGGGAGGGCCGCTAGGAAAAAAATTTATGGGAACTTGTCATCTTATTTTTTAATGTTTTATCTTAATCCGAGAGATCTCCCACATTTTCCCGGACACCCTGTATAGTCGTTAGGTCATGCCAGAGACACTTGTGCGATCGGAAAACTCTGGCACTTGAACCCAGGTCAGTGGGTAATACGATAAAAAAACCGCATCAGCTCGTCCATACCTCAATTTGCAATTCCCTGGTCGTTGGTTTGGCAGAGGAAGCCGTATGGAGTTTCTTCCCGATCCCCTGACCTGAACACTCTGGACTTCTTCTTGTGAGTCCAAGGTTTTTGTGACTGAGTCTGAAATTTGGATGAACTAGGTAAATGAGTGGAATCAATTAACTCCAATTATACTGAACCAAGTTAAATATGGTTTTCAGTCAACATTGTAGGTATTATATGTAGTATGGAAGTCAATGGAGAACAATTTGGACATTTGATTTGAAAACGCAGATTTAATTTCGTTATTGTAGATTTCATAAGACAAAATTTTTTCAAGAATTAGATTTTTCAATTTTGTGAAAAGGGCTGATTAAGAACAGGCTTGTACATTGTAAAAATAACAAAAGTCTTAAAAGTGACTGTTTAGAGCTAGGAAATTAAAATTGTCCAAGGGTACTATTCTGCTCATTTTCAGTCTCTCCGGAAAATATTATTATATATTATTACTTCAAGGCAGTAGAAAGGCCGGGACTTCGTCGGTACCATTAGACCTCTTGTCTTTCAGTTTTCTACGCACCTCTCAGTCTCTTAGCACCTCTCCAGGAGTAGAAATCAGCGCCCTATGATTTGAATAAATCACATCACAAGTTTTGACTGAAACATTCAAATTTCAAAATCCATAGCGTCAATCACTATTTAATTCGCTTTTTCTCTTCGACCGAGCAGTGTGCAATTACTGCTCCGCAATAGCAGATTTAAAAACGCAGATAGCTATGAAGTACCGACCACTATTGCAGCCGTCCGACTTTTTGAACTTTAGCGAAAAGATCCGATATCGACAAAGAGATGTGGAATAAATGGACTTTTGAGTATTACTTTGATACTGGAGAATGGATGTAGGAAACGTCATATTATTATTCCGATATCGTTCTAGATGTATAATGGGGAACGCAATTTGCACATCTAAGTCGTTACCATTTTTGAAAGATCATCTGAATTTGAATTAATCAAATAAATCAACAGATATGCGGAAACCTGCTGAATTTCTCTTACTGCCAGTTACAACTGAATATGAGTTCCTGGGAGAGTTTAATTTTACGAGGATGTCGCGATCGACGAAAATTTTGCTGGCGTACAGCCCGAGTAAAGTGTTTTACTTTTTACGAGCCACTATACGGTAATTCTGATTTGCTACGTCTACGTTGAACGAAATTCACTTCATGCTGATTACATTTGTAATTTAGATGTATGTAATTCGTATGCAAGATGAAAGAGACATGATCTCTTAATGTTCTTTATTGTCATGTAATAGAGTAATTACTGTGACGGTTAGAAATCCTAATTTGAAAATGTTATTCCGCACTTAAATCGAATTTTTGTAAATTGTGTTTGTTCGAAATATTAGAGAAAATTGAGAATTCATCTCCACAGTAATTTTGTCCGTAATAGTTCTGTGTTTGTTATCGAAAATACTAATTGTCAACTGTCTTATTTTTACGAATTATCAATAATCATTAAATCAACGTGAAGCTTAGGTTCTCAAGTTATGAGAGAAATATAAAGCACCATAGAAATCAATCAATATCATGTTGTTTACGGTAAAATTCAAGTTGTCTATCGAATCATTCATGAAATTATTGAATTGAACCTCACATGACTGCTATAATTACCCGACATCAATTTCCTTATTATTATAATAAACATCATCTCGAACTTCACTTCGCTCACTTCGAATTAAAACAAATACATCGGTCTATTTAATTTAAATTCGAAAAGTTATTGGGCATTTTAACCAGAAGTTTCTTTGGAGTATATTTAATTATTCATTTTTTCATTCATTTATTTATTTGTATATTTATTCATTTAAATACGAGGATGTTTCTTGGCAACAAGCCATGAATATGAATTCAAACACAATACCAAATGCATTTATCTACATATTTATTTATTCAACGCCAAATGCTGGCTGTATGTTGAACAGGAAAAAAGACTGCCAAAACGAAAGTGAACGCCTCATTAAAAACCAGAATTTCCGATAGAATAAATACAAACTAAGACTAAATATGTGGTACAATTGAAGCAACACGAAGCTTAGAAATAAATTTTTTTCTCGAAGGACAATATCTGCCCGGATGATCGGGCATTTTGCAAGACCATTGATCACATCATCGATGAATTTACTCTTCTTCGTTCTAATGAGACCGTGCCAAGGCCGCTGAGTCGCTGGTCAAACGAACTGATTTTGTAGTTGTTCGCTGTCGATAGTTGTTCGCTGGATACTCTTTGCGGGCAAACATGGTAAATTGTTTCAGAACTGTCTCGATTTTATCCTTGTACATTTTCTGGAATGGAAGCCATACAACAGTGCAGTAGGTACTCGAGATGAGACTGCACCAGTGTATAATACGGAGACTTCAGTGTTTGCAAGTCTTTTGACGAAGCCAAACGCCTATTGATGCTATTGCGTCGATGTGGTTGGCGAACTTCAGCTTGCTATCGATGATTAATGCCAAATCTTTGGTTTCTATTATGCGTTTGAACACATGAACACCGTACTGGTAATTAGAGTCAATGACCTTATTGCCCCTGTTTATTGTGAGCACCGCACACTTGTCCAGATTTAAATGGAGATTGTTTTCATTGCACCACGTTTTTCGTTTGTCGATAGCTGATTGAAGAACTGCACCATCTTCCATTGATTTGATTGCCTTCGCTATCTTGAGATCATCGGCGAAAAGAGAGATGAAAATATCACACATGTCTGCAACACCGTCGTTTATGAACATCAAGAATGGATTTGGACCGAGATGGCTTCCTTGTGGGACGCCCGATATACATTCAAACTCCCTGGACTCGCTGTTTTTTGTATTTGATAAATTGCGTGCGATTTGATAGGATTCCAACCACGCATTTAAATTGACTGTCACCTCGAACGATCTGAATTTCTCGATCAATTTGATCAAACGCCTTGCTGAAATCAGTATATAGAAAATCAATTTGACACCCCGAATTCAGGCTTTTTTGAGCAAAATAGATCTTAAGCGCATGAATCCATGTTGATTGAGAACTATTTTGTCTATGACTATTTCAAGAAGCTTTGCGTTCACCAGGTGTTCGAAAAATTTTGCAACCGTCTGCAGCTTAGCGATGCCCCTGTAGTTTTCGATCGAGCAAATTACATATCAGATAAACATTCCAAAACATTGCTTAACATAGGTTTTTGGAAAAGAATATGTAAGGGCCCTTTCATATTAGGATTCTTGAATCCGATTCCCATAAAATTTGTTTAATAAACAAACGAATTTGGTGCGTTTCATGTTACAGATTCTGAATTTCGAACGATTGACGTTGCGTTACCCCGCTCTATTTTTATTATTGTTCCACTTCACGCGCTCGGCTCTCATATAATTATTTACCCATATTTGCGTTCCTTATTCGATTTTAACAAGAGCAACATGGATGAATTAGAAATGATAGGTTTGTGGTATTTATTCACGAAAAATAGAAAGAGAAATAGGAAAACTTGGGTACATAAAATAAATCAAGAGCGTGATGAAAAAGGTATCGTCGTTTGTTACAATACCCCAAAACCTGTTTGGAAAAAATAATATAACTCATCCCTTGCGGAGGGCATATCTCCAATGTTCTGATGACAGACACACGAACAAACGTGAAGAACAAGTCGGGATTAAATTACTTAACACATATTTGTTTTGGTTACTGCGCTCGTAAAGAATTCCGGCGACCGAAAACACCGATCGACGAAATGTTTTTGAATCGCAAGCTCATAAAGAATCTGAATCCTAATGTGAAAAGGTTAATTTGTTCCAACGTAAGTTTTGAATCCGGCTACCGAAGCAAAAAACACAAGAACGTGTCAACCGAGCCATAAAGAATCCCAAAGCTATAAAGAATCTGAATCGTAATCTGAAAGGTTCCATTTGCTGCAACGTAACATTTGAATCTGGGCTACGAGAATCCGATTCACGAATCCTAATATGAAAGGGCCCTAAGTGCAATTTTGAATCGAAATATCTCTCGTCAACTCTGAACAGTCATTTGCTTATATTATTAAAAAGAAGTGTTTTCCTTCTTAGAAGAGACATATATCGAAATTTTAGAATTCATGGAAGTCATTACGCACACAGTTTCCTCGATCTACTGACTTGACGCTTCTAGATTTTTTATGTGGTACAATGAAAAACAAAAATTACAGAGAGCACGTATAACTGCCGAAGATCGCAAGGAAAGAATGAGAGATGCGTTTCGAAATTTATCGTCAGACAATATTGGAAGGCTCCACAGAAGTCTTCTTTTCAGCTATTATTTGGAAATATCTACACTCTTATGGTGAGAATTTTGAACTTGTGTAGTAGCTACTCATGAAATTTATGTTCCCCTTGAATGCAAATCTTGAGAATTTTCTATTTCTGATAATCATTTAGGTACTCGAAACAATTTTCAGAGATTATTCAAATTCATATCCGCCGATACCAAATTTCATTGAATCGACTCCCAAGACCACAAAAATTCTGAATTAATTCGTATATTAATACACCATAAACATATTTTTGTAAACATCTTCAATGTTGTGAAATTTAGAAATAGGGAACTTGGAGAATATTGACCTTATTTTTTATCGTAGATTAATACTAAATGAAAAAATGGGTGTTTTTATTGCAAATTTTCGAGTTTTGGGCCTCTTTGAAACCAATTTTGTAATGACTTTAGAGGGCAAACTGTATAAGGTATCTTTAAATTCTTAAAGAAACCTTCGTTAGAGAGAAAAATTAACTTCAAATATCAATTGTACTTTTAGTTTTTCAAAACAAACATATTTTTGCGCCCTGAAGCGATGCATGCCCTGAAATTGCTCATATCGATTGATTGGACACATATGTACAAGATAATTCGTCAATATTTCAAATTGTTTCCATAAAACAGCGTTTGTTGGTTCATCATCGATCACCCTTTCACTTCCACAATATCTCGGTATACGAATAAATCCCTATCGGAGTATTGATGAGCATCCCCGAGGCTCCCTATAAACGCCAGGGGAAAGCCACAACTGCCATTGTTCGTTTCCGTAAAACGACACGTACGCGAAACGTTGTGCGGGGTACTCGAGTTTTAAAGACCACCATTGGTCCCAGCCGGTATCCGGTTCGGAAGCGTCCAACCGCGTGCATCTTCTTGCTTTGTTTTTAATCTCCTAGTCTGTAATTAACCGGAAGTAGAAGGGCGGATCGCGGTAGTTAGCCATGTGCGTCGTCTACGTAAAACAACCATCGTCATCGGGACTCATTATTATGGGATCAACGAGGATTATGGGTGGAGCCAGTAGTCCGAACCCTTTTTTTTTTCATTTTCATTCGCTCCCCCACGTGCCGCGTGTACGTGCATCGTATGCTAGAAGTTGTGTGCAATTTTCCGAAGTGCATACTCGTCTCGCGATGAACGCACGGACGGAGAAAAAGGGTTTTTCCGTTTGTTTCATGGCGCGGGCAATGTGATGGCTCGTTTTTATCCGACGTTTCGGACCCGACGCAAGGCCCTAATGCAAACATTCATCCGCCATTATGCTTTTGTTCCCGGTCTTGTCTGCAAAGACCATCAAGATGAAATGAGAATCGGGATCGGAATATCGTACACCGATACCCCTAGGCTCTGAATGTTCGAACATTTGGACAAAAAAAGTTTCCCAAATCGAACTAAGCAAATTTGCTATGGTCGATTTGTTTCTGATGGAAGCCGTCAGTATGTACGTATTTGTCCTCTCGGTGCTCTTGTTAGTTAAGACTGTAGCAAGATGCGTTGCTTAAACGTAAAACTTTCTAATTCACCGACGAAACGACTGAAATTTATTATAGTATTATAGTTAGCAACAGCTAAAATAGCAAGTAGAAAAAAAAACATTGAAATAGCGAATTTATATAGGAAATTTGCAATTTTGTTTGAAAACTACGAATTTTCAAAGAACTGTATGAACGGTATATTTGTTATCACATTCGGCAAATTTTAAAGGATTTTTTTCACTTTCTTATATCTAAAAAACAGAGAAATGAAGAAAGATTACTCCAAAGTTTTCGATTTATTGAAATTTTCTGATTTCTTAAAAGCTTCAGCCACTCTGAAGAATTTTCGAAATGTTTGATTTTTTTTTGAAATTCAAGGGGTTTTAGAATCTAGCAAGCAATTAATCGAAACTTTACGGTGTTTATAAATTTATGTTTGAAATCTTTGCGGAATGAGTGAAACTTCTCTTCAACTTCCGCCGAGTTTAGTGGCTAATTTGGGAATTGACAGTGTCTTCACTCGTCGCTTCGCTCGTCGAACCTACGAATTCTCAGGAAGAATCAATTTGTAAATTTTTCATTGATGTTAATCGAAGCCAGGTTGATTTAAAAGCGACTATTTTTAGAACAATGAAGAGATTTAGAAATATAAATTTTTTTCCAGCTAAACTACACAATTCATGAAGATATATTTTGATTTTTAAAGCTATTAAGTCAATATCAAACCTGTAGCTTAAATAATAGGTATTGTCGATGGTACCTCAGCTGTTATTGAATTAGTAATTCATGAATATATTGTCAACAAGATTTCTGTTTATCGTAGTTGGCGCGGGGGTTTTCACTCAGGGTAGCGTTAATTCGTTGACGATGCTCGTCGAGTAAAACAACAAGATATACGGTTGCGACAAAATGTATTGACTCACCCCAAATATAAAAAGGTTCATCCAATCGCTCCCAACATTGGAACGTTCACAAACACAACGAAACGAGATTTCAAAATATAAAATACAAAATAATGATCACTAATAACGCGCCCGTCGTTACTTGGAGTATTTTCCAAATATTAAAATTACCGGCGGTACGCGCAAAGGAAGATCGTTTACACGGGACGATCTCCTACAGGACTGCGGAGCGAAACCTCTTTGGTACCGAGGAAAGTTCGGTTTCCTTCCCCTGATTTTCCGGTGGCCTGACGGCACATTTCCAGGAATTCTGTTTACATTGCAGTTTTCGGCAAATGAGCCGCGTAAGAGTATACTTCGATCCGTAACAGAACTCCTGGTATCCGCCGGACGGCTTCAAGTCACCTAGGGTAAGGTGAATGGATTTTCCCAAGGTGGAACGAGATGTTTCTTTGGTGGCCTAACATTCGGCGCACCATTTCACCATTATTAAGGGAACCGATTTCTATGTGACAATATTCCAAATTATTCGCAGACTTTCGAACATCAGCAGACTGTTGTCAAGCAAAAATTGAATGATTTCTAAATGGCATTTTAAACTTTAAGGATAGAATACAATTTTTGTCACATCTTACTTGCTAGTGTTGACCTTCACTTGTCTTGTTCTAAATTTGTTATCTTCATAACAATTTTTGTTATTATTGTGCAAAAAGTTATCAATAATAACTTCGATATTAATCCATCTTAATTAGTTCTAAATTTGTTATCTTCGTAACAATATTTTGTTTTTATTGTGCAAAAAGTTATGAATAATAACTTTGATATTAATCCATCTTGATTAGTTGTATGAAAATTATATTCCAATTCTCAGGATTTATGATCGATTTCTTCGCAGGTTTTTTATAAGTAGTCAGATCATTTCGCCCGAGACCATAGTTTGGCCTTAGGCCGAGCAGGGGTTGCGATAGGGGGCTCTTGGACCCCTTTTCCTTCACCCTTCTTTGGATCACTATATATAGATTGTCTCGACCTCGGCGAAAAAAAATATCACCCCCGAACCCAATTTGAAGGGTCCTTGATAAATTGAGTATTTTTACAGCAACCTCTAATGGCCGTTTCCACCGGAACATTAAATACAATTCATGTATCCGTCGAAACATAACTCGAAGGTTTTAGCCGCATCGTCTTCTAAACTGCGTCCTTAAGAGCGTCTTTCACCAGAAGTCAGTTAATGTACCTAAAACCAGTTTTTGCATTGTAATACTTCGACTATCGGAAAGATAAGCTCTAATCGAACGGTAGTTTATTGATGAAAGAACTCCTAAGGGCATCTTTCACGAACACTACTACCGCTCCATTAGAGTTTATCGTTCCGATAGTTGAAGTATTTCAATGTCAAAACTGCTTTTAACTGTCAGGTACATTAACTGACTTCTGATGAAAGACGCTCTAAGCCAGGTACATGATGTCGGTGGTTTAACTTGAAAACTCCCCTTTTGACCAAACTATTTGATGCTCCACTTACGCTCTGACGAATCGTATTAGACGGTGCATAAGAGCATAAGTTAGGCATCGAATAATTTCGTCAAAAGGAGGAGTTTTCAAGAAGCGCAAGCCCAAAGCTCGACCTAAAGTTGCGCCGCCGAACTTGGCTTCCTGACTTTAGGGCGCGGTCTCGATGACAAGGCTGCAAAAATCTTCGATTTAGGTTTCGACCGATATATAAGTAATGCTTAGTGTTGCAGTGCAAACGGGCATAAGTGTCTGTCAGCGTCACTTGGATAGAGTCACTGCACTAGATTTGCTTTAATGTTTTCGAATTGATACATTAGGATTAAAATGTACATACGCCAAAACATTTTTGATATACTCTGCATTACGTATTCACCAACTATTGCTACGATTTTCCTTTCCATAGTGTGTTTTTCAGGTTCTAAAATGTATTAGCAATATATGTTAGACGGTCAACAAAATAATTACGGTATAAATATAAATATCGTGCCTGTTTTTAATTGTCCAAGCACTCTCAATTGATTAGTATCATACCTACATACTCTGCTGCAATGTACGGTTAGATGTTATCCCCTTCTATTGTTACAAAAGCTAGTTTTCTGTTGATGTCTCGTCCTTCATCGGGGAGCTATAAGACATTGTTAATTAATAAAAGCACATTGAGAAATCACTCCAGGCAGTATTTTGTGTTTAAATTCATGTGCCGAATTAAAATTTAAATATCTACCGGAGATATACGTATGATATACGTACCTATAGTTGAAAAATTCGTTGATGATCTTTTTTGTATTATCCCTAAGCAAAAATTGAATAGTGTTAAATTCGTTTAATGAAGACATTAAATTCACATATGAGACTGAACAAGAAGGAAGTGTATCATACGAAACCAGACTTTAATAGTAGAACTGACACTACTTGGGACAGAAGACATGTAACATGTGACATTTCCATGACGTTGCATCGATGAAAAAATAATACTCAACTGTGTTCGAATATCATATCACCGAAAAAACAATAAGATCTGATCTATTTTAGGTATAAATAGTTTTGCTCTTTTGAAAAGTATGATCCACCAAAGGAGAATCCAACTGAATAAATCCGATATAGATCTATGGATAACATATCAAGAAATCCACACATTCATTCATCACTTATTTTCGAATGATATGATTGCAAATCATTGCTTTTTGATTATATACAACGTATTATACCAGAACGACAAAAGAACAAATTTGAAAATCTGAAGAAAAAACAAATTCACATAGAAATTGATCCTCCTACTACATTAGAACGAGTATTTAACAATTTATCATCTCAAGAACTAGATGAGGACTGTAAGAAGGTTTTGGAAAAAAGTTCCAACTTCGCTGTTACACCAAGTCATTTCTCAATCGAAGATCTCATTTGTAAAATGAAGCACGCGATGAACAAATTGGATGAAGGGGCACCAGATATAATTCGACAAAATATATGAAGGATTCTTCGTACCACAAAACTACCGACACCGAATATAAATACTGAAAAATTTGCTGCTTTTGAGAAACTTCGAGAAAACAGCGAAATCATAGTTTTAGCAACTGATTAAGGGAACGCCATAATTGTTATTGATTTCACAGAATATCGGAAGAAAATTAAATATTCCCACCGATCCAACATTATACCAACAATTAAAACTTATCCCACGGTTGATTTGTACGAAATAATAACTATCAAAATATTAGAAACTTGTCTGAAATCAAAAATAAAGAAAGGCTTATTCTCAGACAAAATGAGTCTACATGTCCAAAACTATGGTGTCCCGAAGATACACAAAGCGAGAACACCATCAACATATTATCTTGTCCCTGAAAATATTTATCAAAACAATGTATTTGTCATATTTTATGAAAGCGTATATTTGGCAGCATCACAATATTCGGTCTCCAGAATGCTGGATTAGTTCTTCAGTGGAATTTTGTCCAGTTCTCAATATTTTGTATCCAGCGTGTTCTTCTTTCAGGGATGTCTTCCTCTTCAATTTTCTCATGGATAATGCTAATGGGATATGGAACTTGAGTCTTCTGATAACGTGTTCAAAGTATTCAAGTGTTTTTTTCTTCATCCAGTTAATTAACACTCGTTCAGTCTTGGTCGCTAGAGTTCAGTCTGGCGTGTGATGTTTTGGCAAACCAAGAAATTCTCATCATTCTTCAGTGGACCCACATCGCAGTTGCTTTTAATAGGTTTATCTGTTTTATAATGAGTTTAGCTACTTGATATTTAAGCAGATAGTTCGAAGTTCACTCAATCAATTCTTCATGGACCCACATCCTTTTAATAGGTTTATCATAAGCACTAAGCAGATAGTTCGAATACTCAATAAATTCCTCATAAGCACTTTTCGGAGCGAGTTTTGATTTGAACATCCAAATTCTCAATAATGAAGCATCCTAATTATTTGAATATTTTGATATCATTGCCTTTGATACAAAAGTAAAAAGAGCCTATATAATCGATCCGACAATTCGATAAGAAATTAATGATTTGGAATAGGATTCCAAAATAGTTAACGAAAAATGTCGAATATATGAAGGACGCATTCCGTTTTATAAAGAAAAATATGAAAATTCCTATGATTTTGAAAACTGGACTGTAAAAGGATTATGGTTTGGAAGTAGAGGAACTTTTGGCAAGAGCGTTCTAGATTTTTTCGAATACTTCAAACTAAACAAATTAAAATTAAAATCTATTAGTGAAGACATTCTATGTAACACAATCCATATTATTCATAATCACATATATAATTAATTAAAAAAAAAATCAAATTCGACATATAGTTAGTTACAATATTATCCTTTGACTGATCGATATGCTGTGTATGGAAAGCAACCTAATGTAATTGGGCAGCACATTTATTGTTAATAAATTTTCTCTCTATTCCCTCGTTTTCTCTTTACATGTCGGCTCGACTCACACGTATTCGCACTTGTCCATTTCGATTTCTTAACATTGACGTTTAGGTTACATGCTCTTCCGACTTTGCAGAATGTGTCAGTTAGAATAATAACAAATGTTATTGATTACTTTGTCATTCACTGTACACTAGATATTCGATAAATTCGCAAACTTGCTCTAGATATAAATAAAAATATCGTACTTAACGTTCCAGTTGAAAGCTTAATTTATCCTAATACGAGTCCCAAATTATTTCGACTTTTTGTTCCAGTAAACATTGTGAATGATACTCAGGTCATTCTTATCAATCCCTGTAGCTGCCAATAGCTCCATTAATTTATCATAGAGCACGTCTTATGCTTTTTCGTGATCCATGAATTCGTCTTTATTCATCTCTCGGCTCTTCTGGTGTCGAATATTCACGGCTGTGAAGGCTTTCCGCTTTCCGAGCGCCGCGGAATCCAGATTGTGTGTCGGACAGATTAGATTCGCATTTTTTCCGAACAGGAAGATGTATCATTCTCAGAAACGCTTTCAACATGTGACCATACGGCTTTTTGTACGTGTATTGGGTATTGCTTCTTCGATATTAGCACAAAACTTGATTTAAACCGCTCTATTCTAATATCCCAAACACATAGGTTTGGTTAAACAAATCAATGAGATTTTCGATATTACCATCATCCAGTGAAGCTTAAGAGCTTTACTTTATAAAATTTTCTTCTACGTTTTCTGTGTTAACAGAATACTTAGATTACACCTCATAAATGGGTTCTTTCAGATAAAACTTCTACATTTTTTGCTTATCTTCTTTGTCCTTAGTTTGCCTTGGTAACCTAATAATCTTTTGCTTAAATCCTTCACCTGGGATCGACTGAATCAACTAATGTATTCCAAAGAAGTCGAATCTTTTGGTTATAGCGTCTTTATTGTCATTGAGAGCTTTCCAAGCACAGAGGAGTCTTCCCAGTAGCTCGAATCGTGTACCTCACTTAGTTCAAATAATCGACCTCATCGCCCATTGCTTGTGCCAATGCTAAAAGTTCCCTCTTCCACATCTAATGTTTGCGTCAAATATGCCCATTTTTATCATTATATCGTGTTTGTTCAACTTGTCAACTGAATATTTTCGTAGAGATCTTCTGGTAGAAGATGGTCGTATTTGGGTTTGGCGCATAGATTTGGATGATGTTTATCAGACCCAATTGCAATAACAATATAAGGTTACTCTGATAGTGGTACAACTTCGTTCTTAGGACTGTTTTGATCATCTTATCCAGAATAGCAAAGCTCTCCTTCATTGTGTTTACATGTGCCAGTGCCTGGTAGACGATGTTCACAAATTCCGAGGATGCCAAATTTTAGCCGCATTATTTCGAGGCGATCATTTTGCCGGCTACCTGCATGGTATAGGGTTCAAATCTCCCTTGTTTCGATGTTATATGACTTGGTTTTCTTAGCAGACAGTAATATTCTGTGGACTTTGTGGCCCATTGAATGGCTACGCTGGATTGAGACCCATTCTTTTTTAGTTTTCTGCCACATCCATAACAGATATAGTTAGCCAAGGTGATTTCTCTCTTCTTTCCCTGTGGTTTGATTCAGAGTTTCCTTCTCTCAGGCCAGTGGCATTTTCTGTGCTTAGGAGTCCGCCTTATGTCAGAATTGATCTTTCAACAAGGTCGAATTAGAAAATATTGAAATATTTGATTTATAAGGTCTAACCATCCTTGAAAACGTTATTTGACCACACTGAAACCATAAGCCACAAACCGTAAATGTCATTCATCTTGGATCAATGTGACGGCTATGATGAATTCTTCATTCATTGAATACATTGCCTATCATTCAGGATTATGCATTATGAAATGAAGTCTAAAAATTGTTTAGTTGCGAAAAACACTAAGGACCCGAAATTAATAAATGGTAATTATTTAACATCCACTATTCATTATCGTATTAGTGAAATTTTCTGCTTGTCTGAATCCAAGTTGTCAATTACAACTTCTGATAAGTAGCAGCTGCGTATTATTCTGTCCCGGGACATACATCTCCCATACCTGAATGAATTGAAGAATAGTACATCATTATTTTTATCCGATATGAATTTGGAAATATTTGGTATTTGAAAATACAGCTCAAGAAATTAAGGAATTCATCTGGCCATATCATAGAATAAATGGACAGAATGGTTCATTACATGTACTACGTTACTCAAGGTATAGTTTTCACTGTAGTATTATTTTGTACTGTTCTGATAATTGGAAGACATGAAAATCATTACAGGAAATGTATTGAATTAGAATTTTAGGAGATAGTTTGACTGACGAAGATATATTATGAAATCACAATATTAGGATCGAATTCGAGGCACCCCGCAGTGTTTTCCCGTAAAAGAGTAGTAATCGGAAACCCTGTTGGATTCAAGTACGCGATTGGTCAAAGGCATCGTTCGCCCAATGAACCCGTAGCTGCGTATATCGAATGTGACGGGGTGCACGATTAACATGGCTGAGAATAACGTGATCCAACATTGAAAAAAAAAGAAGGAAATCGAAAAACAGGACGTGGCATCCTTGTGCTCGCTTCGCGATTCAGCTCGTCTGTCTGTCTCCGATAGCCGGGTCGTCGTATCAAATTCTGGGTGCATATATCAATTGAATGGACTATCGCATAAAAGGGGGGTGGCCGCGTCGAAGATATGCCATGCCGCACAAGAACTTGAAACCCTTTTAAACTTGGACCCTTTGTCGATTTCTTATATAACTGCTGTCGGTGAAATTCACAGTGAATTCGCACAAAGAGCCGCTATTAAATTGATGATTTCTCTCTCTAGCTCCCTTCGGCTCCTTTTGCGAAAGCCGCACAAACGTTCGAACCACCTATTGAGCTTTTTCGATTCTTTATAATTTTATTTTTGTCGGTACTACTGAAGGGTTTTTTCGAGCTACTCGAATTTTTAATATCACATTTCGAGCTTTCGACCGATTCCTGATCGGCACCACGTTTTGATAAGGGGTAGAAGGGAGATTCGCGTCCGACGTCGGTTTTTTTCTCCCCGCGGGTTTTAATTAGTGATCGTTTCGATCTCTCTCAACAACAACAATGGGCATGATTGAAAGCAGTCGGAAAATACGAGAAAAAAAAAAGAACGCGCACCACGCTGCTTTTTCATAACTCGTACGTATTAGCAAATAATACAATGACGTTCATTGTGTTTAATTCGCATTATCTGCCTAATTATGCCGGCCGCATAGAGTTCATTTCAATAAGTAATAACAGGTCGGATAACTGTTATTTCGTATGAATTAATTTGCATAATAAAATTGAATATCGGGTTTATGGCGCGTCCTGGTTGCAGGGGCGCATTTCCTTCATTAGCGCCGACGTGAAAATCTAAAGAAACTACTCGTTGAAAGGTCGCTCAACCCCAATATTTTTTTCGATTCTTTTTTTAAAGGCATTTTTAGTGAAACGACGATCTCGTTCGCGACGTAATTATTCAGGATTTTTCGGGACTCTTTCTTTTGTCAGGAATACCGGTCTCTTCAAGTGTTCACTGGGAAACGTGGTGGCGGAAATGGTTACTCCGAGAAAGATTTTGAGAACATCTTTACTGCAATGTGAAAATGCTGATTTGGACTTTCTAAAATGCACTCTGAATCTAGGATAAGTCGTCTGAATGATGCACTTGCTGTTTTATTATTTTCGAGTTTCAAGTCGCAATTATTTCCGATGCTTAGATAGAAACCTGGCGGTGGGTTCGGACTCCACAAAGGTAGCCTCATCGTCGCAACCCAAACTTGGGGTCATGGATCAATTGATGGCGGTCGATACCCTCTAGATGAAAAGTTGGGTAAGTCCTTCAGTTGAATAGTCATTTATCGGCGACATCTATTATAGTCGATGAAAGATATTCTGTCTATGCTCCCTATACAACAATCATAGATATAAAGAAGAGTCTAAAAGCGTGTTTCGATTTGAAAATTGTAGTAGCAAGAGTGTCGCGGTTCGAAGTTTCGAGTCCTTCGACATTCCGATTGTGACCAAGTTCGCTTCACGCGATGAGCAAAAAACCGCAGACGTGAAATCGCGAGACGCAGACGGTCTGAGACTTGGCATAACTCATAAGGAGCTGTCAATTCGTACGTGAATTAGAAGAAAATTATGCGCCGTCATAATGAAACAAAAGGCGTTGAACCGCAAACCTTACACAGTTGGTGTTTATAATTAGGTGACGAAGCGAGATCAAATCACATATGAATGTTTAGCACGTCGTTCTGTTTAGCTCTTATTGTTGGGCGATTGTCTTTTTTGCGCCCTTACGGCCGAGAGATTGAAATGCCTCTGTGCCATGTCTGCCTTATTAAGTGCGCGATTCATTTTAAAAATGTCGACTTTTTACGCGACGAGTGTTCGAAACGTTTCCCGACTTGAATTAACGTTCTAAATGGATTATTCGTTCCTTGCACTATTAAAAGTAAACGACACCGTACTTCGGCATTTAAGTGGAATCTTGGAACGATTTCGAATGACTGGAAATGTTTTTCTGTCGATCGCCATTATACTCTCGATTCCGCTCCCGCTAAGCGAACATTACGAACCTAGTCATATTTTTAATATTTTTTAACCAGCGGGCGTTCGTTCGCCATTCATTCCGAACCGGTGGAAATACAAACTCACTGAATTGCTGCAGATATGGTCGCAATTTCGCAACAATACAAGCTATTCTTCATGTTTAATATTTGCCCGCAGGAATATCAGCCAGTTATATGAAAATTTAAAGCTACTCCGCCGCATCGAGTAATTTCCAACTGCAAACTGCAACTGTTTTAATGCGACAAACACAAAGCGAAATTCTATTATTTTTCTGGTCCGTATTCAAACTTTCAGATCGACAAATATCAATTTTCCCGTCGACGGTTCGATTAAAGTGTCTAGGTCAGCGACACGAAACAATTTTTCCACGACATCGTCGGAAATTTCGTCGCGCTTCGACCGCAATTTTTCAATTTCACGATCGATTGCCCTTCGTATTCTTTCACCGTTCGCTTCTTTCAAAACTTCTTTCATTTTCTTCATCGAAACACCTGCACAACATTTTATTGTTTCATCGCCGCGCGGCCACAACCGAATAAAACTTTCAGGTAGAAGAATATATATTCTTTGTCGGCGGCACCTGACGGCTTAATTGCCTAATTTTATCCAAATGGATCACAATAGCTTGGGGTTGACGTTAGAACACGCAAATGTTAGATTTCGCTTCGGCCAGAAGTTTGCGATCGTCAAAAGTTTAACAATTGTCACATTAATGTTTATAGCAAAGTAAGCAGGCTTGTCGTCGGTAGAAGATTATGAAGGAATCTACTTCGATTCGTGAATCGATTTTGGATAGTTATTTCAAAAAATAAAGCCGAAAGAAGTTTCGGAACGGGCGCGGTTGGATTGCCCAGGTAATGGAATATGAATTGAACAATAAATATGTATGAAAACAACGAATTTTAAGATAATTGTATACAAATGTCCCAGACATGCCAGAAAATACCTACACCCTGTTATCAGGAGGCGTCAAGGTAATATAAAAAATGTTATAAAAGTTCTATTTGAAAGAATTGGGATGACATGACTGCCAGAAATATCGAAATTAAGAAGTCTATAGCTCTGAAAACAATAAGAATTATACAAGTATAATAACGAATTACGTCCTTTCCATTACCTATTGATATAATAGTCAAAATAAAAGCAGTTTTCGGTTTAAGTTAAAAAATCAACGATTTCTAACTTTTAATAAAAGCTGTGACTAAAACGAATGAAAAACGATCTGATAACGCCGGACGTTGCCTTGGTGGACGTGATGGTGCTCCCGCTCATTCCTCCCAAAGAGTCCGAGTGTGGTTGAATCAACATTATGGTGACAAACGGATAGGTAGAAGAGGTCAACATGTTTGTCCAGCAAGATACAAAACACGTGTCTTGGATCGAAAGATCTTTTCCATCCAGTCCAAGCAGCGACAGCAACAATTACACCTGAAATGGTCTATAAAATGCAAGACAGTATCATTCGAAGAAATCAGCATTGCTTATCATCGGAAGGGCCAAATGATGGAAAATGATCTAGTAAATTCAACACAATAAGTAAATCATAGAAAAACATTCAAATAATGTTCATGATGATAACGATCAATTTTTAAATTAACGAACAGAAATAGGACCAGACGTTGCCAGATAAGGTACTCATATAAGTGCTTATATCTTATTCATTTTCGAAGAGGAATTTTTTAAAATATTTTTGCGCTATTCTGTGGGGTCCTTTTAATAATGTAGTGAAGGTATTTTCCGCCATCTTTGGGACAAGCTGTATAGTATAGTTGAACGTAAATACAAGAATGAGAGGGAACGAAACAGGAAAAAGTCGAAATACGATGTAATAGATATTTCTATTCGGCGAATGCACCGGAACAAAAATGGCAGAAACAAAAGTTATCATATAAAAAATTGAAGAATATTTTTTAGTTCCGCATTTAGAAAAACCAAGAGGAAAGATGAAATCAAATCGTTGCAAAAAAAAGTAATCATAGATATTCGTATTAGATATGTCGTAATTCAACATTAAATACTTCGAAATAAAAAAAGTACATATTTATTAATCGGACGCGAAACAGAAGAAGATATTTAGCAGATGTTCAGTTGCGTGTCCTGGTATCTCATGTATAAAGAAGGAATACTACATTTCAAGTTTTCAAAAAACAATAACGAGCGCTCAAATATAATGGGAAAACAAGGTAATCTATCGATAATACGGGTACCTGTCGCGTTTCTCCATAAAACTACGGTATGGTATATATGCCCTATACTAACTGCCAAACGTCACGCGATATGGTTTCACGCACCGTACCCATCACTTCTTCTTGATTAAAAAACCATCAAGAATTAATAAATCAAGAAATACTTAATGGATATCGCGTCCAACTTGAATTTCAGATGGAAATGGCTTTATTCTGACAGAAAGGAAATCAACGACATCGAGGAATTTCTCAACAAAGTGTCGATGATTTTCAAAGAAAACGAAAATAACTGTCACTTTTTTTTTCTTGTTAATCGAATCCGTCTATTAGAGTGCGAAACGAAAAATTGCACTTACAAATGTTTGCTATGTAATTGTGTTAGATCAAAGGAGTTCACATTTACCCGACCCAATACGTCTAAACAAAAGATGACTGTCTCTTACTTTATGGCGAACAAGAAATTGGTTCGAAATATAACTCGGCAGCTCAAAAATGAAAAGCTCGATCTCTAGAACTCGTCGAAATTAGCTACGTTAAGTCCTTAGCTGAGAGTATTAAGCCCTATTTCCGTTGATATTTCAGATTAAAGGACAAGAAAGAACCTTTATTTATTGAGTAAATGAAAGGTAACGGTGAACAATCAATTATTTATCAACGAGGTGCTGATTTCCCGCACAGTCGATCAAGTTTTAAAATTCAATTAAATACTGAAGTAATTACAATTCCATGCAATCGATGATTTAGAAATAGCTGAACGTGATTATGGAGTAACGAGAAATCACGATTTATTTATTCCACCTCAACTAAGTTAACAATCACTCAATACAAAAGATTCGAAAATCTTATTCGTTTAGATAGGGTAATCTAATAGCACATGAATATTTGATGCAATAATTTGCACAACTACGGAGGAAATAGATGTGCATGCTACATATGCGAAATTTGATTATCCTCCGTATCACTAACACAACTTTTTTCTGATTTTCGATAGTCAAATTTTTAGGTTGCACACCGAAATCTACATGCAGTATTTTCATAAAGTGAAAACTCATTCGAATATCATGAGTAAAGCGAAATGTAACTGCGTTACGTTACGTCGGATGGAAATACCGACAACTAATTCTTTTAATGCTAGAAGATATCTCACGAAATCAACTTCATTAAAAACAGACGGTACTACCCACGAGAGAGTATTAAGTATAATCCTTCTTCCGGTGACTCGAAACTCATTCACTACTATTTCAAAATTAAGTCGCCATTACCGGTGTAGTTGGTACATTCCTTTGTGTCGGTGCTGTCTCGGAAGCAATTGTAAATTGAAAGGCAGTAACCGTAGCTTTCGTATTACTGTGAAATGTCCATATCGAATTAAAAGGTGATAAAAACGTGCATTTGTCACGGTATAATAAAATAAATAACTTACTTAGATTGGTCTTTGTTGGCCACAACAAAAATATAACTATTAGCGTTTTTGTGGGACCTACTGGGAAAATTGGGTACCTACCGACCGTAGTTTCTTTTTTTGTTCGTCCTTCGACTAATTCAAGAGCGACGAACTCGTCCGTCCCGAGATGGAAAATTATAGTATTGCGACTATGATAATTCAGTTGCATCTGATAGGGTCCAGTAGGCATTAATTACGCGTGGAAGCCCCATGTGAAACGTAACATATGGCACTGTTGTAAGATGCCCGAGGATAGCGGAAGGATCCTTGTTCCAACACATTACTAATAATAGGATGGATTAAATGTCTATTATAGATGTGCTAAACCAATTTGCAGTCTAATCAGCAGATATTGACCATTTCTGTTTGATAGGTAAATGTATCAAACTGTTAAGGAAACGCGTGAAGTGAAAAAATCTATATCTAAGTATTCTAACTTTTTCATGGTGAAAATATTCTATGAAAATCACTGAAGCACTTCAAAATGACCTAGACATATAGAGGATTTTCACATTTGAAGTTACGTATGTTGCCTATACAGTCGGTATTAAAGGAGATCAAAGTGCTAATTTATTGTATAATAAACTGAAAATAAGCTGGAAGGAAGCTATAAGAAATGAAATAAAATCCAAAAACGAAAAAAAAATTCAGTGAGCAACCAATAAGAGTAAAGCAATATGGGACTTAATACGAAAAGAAATAGGCATCAAAAATATGACAGTCCCCTCTAATGAAAATTTGACAGCAGAAACAATGAATAACTACTTCGCTTTTATTGGAAAGAACATAAATGATAGGGTGCAACCGTCAACTTTAGAATCATACAGATACTTGGAAAAACTTAAAATCAATAATACGATTACCACGTATATAAAATCAGTAACAGAAAATGAGATAATGGATATAACAAGAAGGTTTAAAAACAAAACATCGAAGGATATATATGGTATGTATCTATTATACTTTCAGAACAAATAATACCATATTTAGTCGTACCCTTATGCAAAATGCTGAATGACTGCATAATGCAAGAAGTTTTCCTCGATGAACTGAAGGTGGCAAAAGTAAAAACGATATCAAAGAATAAGGGATCAAGTGAACCTTTAGACCAATATCAGTTTTGCCAGTAATTTCCAAAATCTTTGAGAGGGTTCTGAAAAATCGTCTAGAAGATTTCATCGAACGAGGAGGCTATCTTGATGATGCACAACATGGGTTTAGAAGGCAAAGATCCACAATAACAGCGATGATTAGAGTAACTGAATTAATATTACAAACATATAGCAAAGGTGAAGAGCTAGAACTTACTTGCCTTCATATAAGAAAGACAGAGTATGCAATGAAGTTTTATTAAATAAACTTTCCTACTATGGAATACGAGGAAAAGCATGGCGTATATTCTCATCTTACTTGCAAGATAGATTTCAGGTTATCGATTGGAAAGGTCTCAGGTCAGAGGCAAAAGAAATGAGAACAGGAGTTGCACAGGGCTCTGTGTTGGAGCCTATCTTATTTATAGTTTATGCCAATGACCTATATGCAAGTATATCTACGGATAACACGTGCGGTTTTGCTAACGATACAGGTTTCTTAATTAGTTCCAGCAGCGACAAGAAAAATTGACGAAAGTAATTGACGAAGCTAAGAAATGGTTTGGTCGAAATAGGCTTCTTCTGAACTCTGAAAAAAGACAATCACTCCTGTTTACAACGAAAGAAAATAGTACTGATTCTATCTCATATCTGGTAATCATATTCCAGCCTTCTTTGAGCTGGAGTGACTATATTGAAGCTCTCTGTGGCAGGCTATCCAGTGCTACGTACTTAATCAAGAGGATAAAACAAATATCAGATACCCAAACAGCCAAACTTGCATATTATTCCAATTTTCATAGCCAAATTCAGTATGGTATAATTCTCTGGGGACAAAGCAACATTGCACAAAGAGTTCAAAGAGAGAAACAAAAGAGGGCGTTAAGATGTCTATTTAATATCAAGCCAAGGAATTGCTGCCGTGACACCTTTAAAACAGAGAGAATACTAACCACAGTTTCGATATTCATACTGACCTCCCTGAAGTATATTCATCAAAGACAGGATAAATTTAAGAAAAACAAGAATAACCATAATCACAATACAAGAGGAAAAAATAAATACATTATTCCGTATGCTCGTCTGAAGAAAATCCAACAAGGCCCGCAATATATCAGCGTCAAGTTATATAACCACCTCCCTGATGAGTATAAGTCACTAAATCTTTCGCAGTTTGACCGTCAGGTGAAAGAGTGGTTATTAAGTAGGACAATTTATAATTTAGAAGAATTTTCTGAGCTGTGAATTAATCGAGTAACATTGTTTAAATAACTTCAGTGTATATTGGTCGTTTCGATTTATGCATACATAAATGTCCTTGAAACCGTGTAATTATTTGACGGTAATTATTTATTTATCATGACTTTATTGTATCTATATATTTCGTGCTTACATGTATAAATAAAATAAATAAATAAAAAAATAAATAAAAATGAATCTAATAAAATGCTTTGATAACTATACGAATTATATCAATAATGCGAATGTTCTCAAACGTCTTCATCCATCTTGGTCGCTTAGGGGATGACGCAGTGGAACAACGAACTTGTCTCAATGTTGGCACGATCGGCTGAGAGTGACTCGTACAAGATATTTCCAGGGTTACGTAGTTTCTCAATATTTTGTAGAGCTAAGTGAATGGAGACAGACATAACGAACCAATCGGAGAAAAACAAACCAACTTCATTAGTCGCCTGTATTTTTTTCGAGGTGAAAATGGAAATTTCGCGCTTTCGGGTGATCATTAAACATTTTCAGCAGGAACGATTTGTCAGAACGATTACAGATAGAAAGAATGCGGCAGTAAAGACGTAGTAATTGGAAGATATAAGTTATAATAGTATACGACGATGGCGAAGGCAGGACTGCCTCAATTAGAAGTTGCCTCACGTTATCCCCTTCACCGTTCCCCACATATTATTGAATTCCGCTAACGATCCGGTCAAGAGAACGAATGACGCTTTGGTAGCCTCACATATTCTGTTTGAACAAGCATCCTACGCAGGATTAAGTTTGCCTTATGAATAACCATAAGTCGTTTTTCAATTTGAAAACCAATCAGCAATCGAGAATTTATGCGGCTGGATTATTACGACGCTAATTTGTTGATATTCTGGTTTCGTAATTTAAGACTAACGTGGAAAAGAAAAAGAAAATATTTAATCATCGTACATCGCATGATTTTACAATCAATTAATTGATCATTTTATCTCTAGAACAATTTCCCGAAATCGCCGGGAAATACGAGAAACAGATCGTTTTATATGTATTAACAGAATCTGGTTCTTAACGACCGAACGCTACAGTTTTACGCCAGTCTTAAATATGTCCGAAATGGCGCACGAAAAGATCATATTACATAAATTCCCACTAAACGAGAATATCGAGGATCGGTTTTAAAACGTGGGCGTTGAAGTTTCAGTGGGATTAGATCCCACTGTCAACCTGACATTTTTTATAGTTTTTAAGTACCATTAGCGAAACAAATCGAACCAAGAAAGTCGAGAATAGTAAACGATAATGACAAAATAAATTAGTATCACCTTTCAATGAATGGGAGGTGATCCGTTTCTTGATTGTATTTTATGTATGGGATCCAACTCGACAGCGGGCTTATCCTCCCATTTTATAATATACGATTTCGGTAAACGAAAGCATAATAACAATTATCCAGCGCCAATTATGTCATCGTCATCATCGTGTCGCCTCGTTTAATAAAGGCACAATGTCCATTATATTCGATAAAACCTTCGCGTTTACGGATATATATTTCGAACGGATTTCGCTGTGTACGATTATAAATTTACGACCGGCTTCACGTCCACAATCGTTTAGCTGGCCGTAAAAAGTTTCACAATGGCCTATGAATAATACACTTTTTCTAACGTGAGCTTTGTTATTATTGTCACTTGAATCAAATGGTTGAATAATAGGGATCATTCCTTCGAGCGTCTGCATTTATACGCCTTCGTGTTGAAAACTTGCTGAAGCAAAAGGTCGTTGTCGATGAAATATCAACAAGAAGCGGCATAGGACGAGGAAAACGGAACGTTGGCGCTGCCGGTGAAATCATTTGAAGGGATAATTAAAATTTGCGTTTTAACAAAACTCATTTACATTTAATTTAATCATTGATGACTGTTTATCAAAGCTGAAATAAACGTTGGGAAATTTTAATGATTTTCAAAATATGCAGATTTTTCGTTATCACGTAATGTCAATGGGATGTTGATGGAAATATTTCGAGAAAAATTATTATCCGAAATCAATTATACATGATTTGCATATTCAAATTCTATTTTCAAATTGAGCTTATTCTGTTGTGTGTACCTGTATCAAAAATTTCATCATAAATTTGGAAGTAAAGTCGACTTTTCTTTCTGTATTGGCGGCGATTCGGAAAATTTACATCTCACAAATTTACTCAGAGGTCGTGTAGCTACAAATGTTCACTTAGTTATCCTATAGCATTTTATACACGAACGAATCGTTCTCGATATGGCTTTTCTAGCAGAGATAATCCAAAACTGTTGCAACAAAAGATTATGTAAAGTTTTTGGCCTGGATGTAAATATTTTCTATGAAAATGTTCTATGAGAAGATCGGTTAATCTATGATAACCGGGCAATAACAATGGATGTTTAATGGCTAGTGGTAGGTCGCTACAATTTCTGAGACGACCACCCACTCGAACAAAACCATCAGAGTCTATAAAAACAGCTAATTTTCTAAATTGATTTGGTAAAGTTTTATTTTTATTGATAGCTTCGATAATGTCCGAAAAACTGAATTTTGCGTATGCTTTACAAGCCACATAAGCGCCCTTTCCAATTCGTCAGTAGTCGGTTTACCAGAAAGACGTTCTATTGGAGTATTACGCAAACGAAAGTTTACGAAAAATCTGATACAATATGCTAGAATTTTCTGTATTGAAAACAAACTTGAATACTTTTCTAACAATTGATCTAATGAATCAGCGACCCTCGTAGTGGTAAAAACTGTTGTTCTTTCCTCGTTAGACACGATTTCCGCGTATGATTCGATGTTTTGTCTTGAAAACCCTTGTTCGCACCATTTTTGTTGTGCAAGCGAAAGAAACGGTGGGCCATACCACCACAAATTTTGACTCAATAGATTTTCTGGCATTGAACCACGAGAAGCTATGTCTGCGGGATTTAATTCAGATGGAATGTATCTTCATGAAACGTGTGGAATAATGGTCTGAATGTGACTAACCCGATTGGCAACGAATGTTTTCCACCGACATGGAGATGAATCCAGCCAGGCAAGAACGACCTGTGAGTCCGTCCAAGCGAAAATTCCATCAAAAATTATTTTTCCGGCGTAAGTGTTTTCTACGAAATGTATCAAATCTGCTAGTAATTGAGCTGCCATCAGCTCTAATTTTGGAATGGATAAAGTTTTAAGAGGTGCAACTTTGCTTTTGCACAAAGTAAAGAAACGGTAACCTTTTCGCGACTTTCAACTCTCAAGAAAATCGCAGCTCCATAGCCAATCTCGCTACTATCACTGAAGCCATGCAACTCACATCTCGTATAATTTTCGACAAGGACATATCTGGGTAATGAGATTTTTGAGATGGTTTCCAGTCCCGAATTCAAGCGAGACCAGGAATCCGAAAATGAAAGCGGTAAGGAGTATCCCAATCGACCTTAGTCTTCCATATTTGCTGCATTATATATTTAGCAGAGAGTATGACGGGAGACAATAATCCCAAAGGATCGAAATATTTGCTAATATCAGATAAGACAGATCTTTTTGTACACGATAATCGATCGCTTCTCTTATGTTGATAGGCGAAACAGTCCGTGTCAGGATACCACACAATTCCTAAAACTTTTATGAATCGAGGTTCGTCTTTATCAAACGATAACGGAATCTTTCGATCAGACTCTGGAACGTTAGTCAACAATTCTGTTGCGTTGCTCGCCCATTTTCGCAACTCGAAACCTCCCAATCTCAACAATTCAATGAGTTCCTCTGCAGGCATTGAGCTTCCGTCATGGAAGAGCTAGTACCTATTATATCATCAACAAAGGTCTGTGATTGAATTATTCTACTTGCCAATGGAAATCTGTCCTTTTCAAGCTCAGCCAATAAATTCAAAACTCTCATAGCTAAGAATGGACTAGAACTAAGTCCGAAAGTAACGGTATTCAAGGTCCATTCAGACAAGGGTTCATCCGATCGGAATCTCCATAGAATTTTTTGAAAATTCCTGTGCTCAGGAGTAACCAAAATTTGTCTGAACATCCCCACGATATCAGTAATGAAAACTATTGGGTATAATCGAAAAAGAAGAAGAAGCGAACCTATGTCCTTCTGCAATTTGGGACCGGTTAAGAGAAACGAATTCAAACTGTTACCTCCCTTTCCTTTTGCACTTCCGTCCCACACAACTCTGAATTTTGTGTTATCACCATCTAATTTGACTACGCAATGATGTGGTAAGTAGCATGAGGCTTCAAACTTAGAAGAATCGGGTGACACCAAAGACATATGACCCTGATCTATGTAATCTTGCATAAACTTTCGATAAGCAGCATAAATTTCTGTATTCTTTTGTAACCTCTTCTCTAACAGAAAAAATCTACGTCGGGCTTGTGTGAAGGTATCTCCCAAATCAGGTTCACCATTCTTGAAAGGTAACGATACTATAAATCTGCCGGTATGATCTCTTGAAACCGTAGTTTTAAAAATCTCTTCCGCCTTCGCATCTTCCGGGAAAAGAACGAGTTTTGAGGAACCTGCTCGACTTCCCAAAACTTCGAAACTAATAACTCCAGTGGAATATCTGGAGCAGAAAGAAAATAGTTGAAAGCCTTTGAATCTCCACAACAACCAGAATATTTAACTTTTCCAAGAAGTACCCAACCAAAGACTGTTTCAAGAGCCGTTGGTTGACCTCGAACTCCCGCAATACGACCACTCTTCAGTATCTGCCCAAAGACATCGACACCTATCAACATATCTATAGATCTGGAAATATAATATTCTTTATCTGCTAATGGTAACGCATTTATGCTTTCCCAACAGCCTTTTGGTAAATCGAATAAAGGCAAATTCGCGGACAATTTAGGAATTACGATGGCCTTAAAAGCAATCTCGGGACCTAAATGGTTTTGAGGTTTAATTTTACAAACAGTTATTCCTTTTGAAGAAGTCGAACTCATCTGGTTCAAACCATGAATTGTAGTAGTATAAGGTATGCGTGGCAAATTAAGTTTGCGCACACATCGTTCGCTTATGAAGGAATCAGTACTACCAGAATCTAACATAATTCGAATGGGTTGAACACAACCATATTTATCGAAAATGTCTACAACTGCGGTAGCTAGCAAATTTGCAGTGTCATCGAAAAGAGGTTTTGCGAGACCTTCAAGCTGGTGCTATTACACTGCGTCTCTTTATGGCCGCTAGTGGGAGGAAAATTCTCTGTATCATGAGTAATTGTAACATTCCCTAGACCGCTTTTAGTCCTCGCAACATGTAAGGAACTATGATGTTTACCCCGACAGTCGTCGATTCTACAACGAAAGCGTGACCTGCAGTTTATCGTCTCGTGACTGTGATGAAGACAATTTTGACAGAGTTTATTCTGTTTAACGAAATTATTTCTTTCAGCTAAGGGCTTCGCCATAAATTTAGAGCATCTTGACAACACGTGTGGATCTTTACAAAAATAACATGAAATCTTTGTGGATTGAGTACTGAACGTCTGAGATCGGCTATGTTTTCTTGACTCAAATTTCACGAAATTACCATTCGCAGAGCCCTGATTTTTATTAAACTTTGCAACAGGAATAGATTCCAAAGCCCTACAATGATCCTCCAAAAACTTGTAAAGTTGCTGGAAGGTGGAATTTCCTCTGAAACGTACTGAATTTCGAAAAGTCTGCGAATATCCAGCGAAATTTTTTCCAATAACACATAAAACAAAACGAAACACCAGGACTCTGTATTGAATCCCAAATTTCGTAACGTCTGCAATGATTCCGAAAATACATCCAGAATTTTTCTTAATTCTCTTTGCGAATCATTTTTGCACGATACACCCATTAATGAACTCAAAGCATTTGTAGCAAGATGGCGTTTATTCTGATATTTAGCTACTAACTTTCTGTAAGCAATTGCATAATTAGAGTCACAAATTGTAATACCACCCAGCAGTCTGCGAGGTTCATCCTCTAGATAAGAAAAAAGATATTTCAATTTCGAAGCATCGCTAAGGTTTGTATTATTATGCACGATTTGGTTAAACATATCAAAAAAGGATGGCCAGGAATCCAAATCTCCCTTAAATTTGGGCACATTCAATACTGGAAGTAATTCAGGTCGCAGGAATGGCACTTCACCAGATTTAGAAGCAGCCGAACTTCTTGCCCGCTCAACAGCATTCTCGTCGTCTAAAGGCTTGCAGATCAAATTATAGTGCATTTTGCTTGATAATAAAATGACTCAACCTCCCGTCGAATCGCATCCTCAACCTCAAACTCCTCATCTTCCCGAACCAAACCAATAATTTCGTTATGGCATTTACTGAACCGCTCGAATGCTGAGGGCAAATCTTGAAATTTAACTCGAAAAATTTCGATGTTTTCAATAGTTGCTTGTTGTGACGCTTTATTTCCCGAATTGTAAACTTCGGTGATCCGCTGTGCAGATGATTTCCGTTTAAATAGTAACGTTTTTAGTTCAGGTCCCATCTCGCAAAAACAAGTTCAATTCGGAATATCAGTTATTGAAAAACAAGTAATGAAATTGAACGATTTGACCGTGGAAAGTGTGATATAAAACGAGTTGGAAATAAATCGTGAATGCAGATGTGATCGGAATCGGGCGAATATTTCCTAATACGAATTCGACCACGAAATGAAAATAAATCGCTTGTTTTCTCGTCAAACGAATTCAGCGATAATAACCACCTGCTGATACGGTATTAAATGAAACGAGATTATATCTCGGACCGAAATGCGACAAGAAAGAAAGGAAACGAATTATAGGATTCAACTTATCGGAAATCCTAAATATTTGAATTGCATAACAAATTGTGAAATGCCGTTCTGAAATTATCCGCCCGAAGGACCATTTTATGTTGCCGCACGAAACTGGAAGTAATGTGGACTGTATGATTTGGCGACACATAAATGATGTAATTAACGAAAAGACCGGAGCGAAGGCGATCGCATACAATTTTCAATTATGCAAGGTTTTGGTCGACTTTTCTTTCTGTATTGGCGGCGATTCGGAAAATTTACATCTCACAAATTTACTCAGAGGTCGTGTAGCTACAAATGTTCACTTAGTTATCAAAATTTCCGAAAACGGAAGATTTTTGGCCCTTCAACCCGTATCACTTTGCTATTACCCATATTCTCTGAGATTTATGATTATTTGCTTTTCGAGTCGTTAATAACCGTATCAACAGTTAAGGCCGGGAACAACATCCGACTTCTTCATACCATTATCGGCATTGATTGTCTGAAACGACTACCTGAAGGTGTAACTACAGCCAACGAACATAGGGTCTACATTCGTTGCTACTACGCATTTCTCCAAACCTTCACTTACGATCCGACTTTCTGATTGTTTATCAGACTCGGACGCAATGCCAAGTCGGTCTCCGATTTTATTACTTCCCGTTTACCTAAAGGTCGTGAAGCGACAAATGATCATTTAGTTATCAAAATTTCAAAAATTTTCATTTTTGGAGCGCTTCGCAATTATCAATTTATTTGAAGCTCGCTCTAATACTCTCTAAAAATTATGTGTTGTTTTTCCAATCTTGAATAATCGTGACGACTATTATGACCAGGAAGCATTGGCGCAACCAGGATTGATTTTTTTGGGGGTCCCAAATAGAGCTCTTGGGAACTGATGTAACTCATAGAATCCCTGAGTACTGATTGTCTAGTGTACATATCTGCCTTCGATTTAACGGATAGGATTCCATAAACGATCAGTCACGTCATCAAAACCGAAATACCCCATTTTGGCACAAAGCAAGTTGTAAGGCCTTTGAATAATCGAGGAGAATCAGAACAGTTACAAGTCCCTCATCTAGTGATCGAAATACATATATGGTCGGTAACATTTAAGAGAGTGCTGGTAGTGAAATGACCCTTTCTAAAACCAGATTGCACAGGGCAAATAATGTTGCACACAAAGACATAATTGTAAATTTGTCTTACAATAAACTTCTGCAATACTTTAGATATAGAAGACAATATGGTGATCGGACGAAGATCGCTATAGGTCATGTGGGTTATGTAAGGATGACAAATGAAACAAAAAACACTTCAGATTAATAGCTAGCCATTTTTCAAATTTCTATAGAAACCTATTCTTCAAAGAAGTTTAAACAGAAATGAGAATAAAATGAGCGATTTCAGCAGACTTATAGAACTACAAAATTCCCCAACAAATGTTTCCATGAAACGCAATGAACCCAATGCACCCAAAGTACCATTCTGTTTGAATATACCGCCATATAGTTCAATAAGTCCAAAATTTACAAGAGATTTACGCAGTTGACGGATCTACTACGAGCGTCAAATCTAAACTGTTGTTTTCGATTTACGTCTTCTACTTGGGTTGCAGAATACCATTTTTCGGGCCGATCGAAGCCAGCGATTTCGATTTCACCAGATTTCGATATGATGTGCAGTTTTCGATTCGATTTGATAAAAGTTACAGAATTGGGCTGATAATTGACATGTTGAAAAACATTAGCAATTTAACTTCATTATTCAATACTTGCTAAACTGCTTAACTATTAGAAACGCTTATATCCAAATGGGCAATTTGATTAAGCAGAAGTCGGGTAATGTTATTCGATTTTTTTAGCATTTTATTTTCAGCTGCTAATTATTTTTAACATTTAATCGCACCAGTAATCTGGACTAAAGCGTCGTTCCCATCCAAGGGAGGGGACGATGCACGAACGTTAAAAGCGGAGACTGAAATAACCGGATCAAGTCAACTATACGCCCTTTTAGGGGGACGGAGATGACTAAGTAATCAAAGTGATGTAAGAAAAAAGAAATAGAAATCAAAGTTTTCAAAATGAATTCTTCATAAAAGAGAAAAAAATTTAAAACCGCATTCTTCCCAAAAGTTTAAAAAGTTTTTCGATAGGGCGCAACCTTTAGCCAGAAATTGAAAAAAGTGTTTCCAGCCTCAAAAAACCCACCCAATTCCATTCTCGATAACAATAAGAGGGCTGACTTTTTTTTTCCGCCTTGAAAAGCAGTTGATTAACATTATACTGGTGTCAGATTGCTGTAATTTTAATTTTTGCGCCTTTTTCGACTGAACCATAATCGGACAAACTAATCGGGCGTGTGTTACGTGATTTCGATTTTAAAATAGGAGAGACAATCGGATACAAAACCGTAACTATGTTTTTGACCTAAATAGTTGAGAAACGACAGTTAATCAAGATGTACATTTGCGCTTCGCGATTTTTGGTAAATTGATCTTTGCGTCTTATAAATCAGTGCAGCAACTTAATCAAACTCTATTCGTTATTTGTCTTTCTCATTAGGAATGCCAACCAAAGTTATTATGTAGTTCTTTTATCAGCAATTAGACCACGAAGAATCCTGAACAGATCATAAATTCCCCGTCGATCCTGTTCGTAGCATGCGAACTATTTTGTCCTCAGCAATCGATCGATATTACCGTAAAACTTTTATCAATTCACCAGTTTTTCGCCTGTTGTAATTCATAGGGAAAATTATACGCTTCAATAAATTTATTGAAAACGGAACGATTATATGAGTTATGGACGATCGTCTTTCCGTCGAGTAGCAATTGAATAGATGTTATTGAAAATTTCCAGTCGAGAATTTTTCAATCAATGAGTAAGGGGAGCAGAGCGTGTGAAAATCCTTTCCATGACCATATCTCTCTTAGTCTAAATTTTCCAACGGTTCGATCTTCATTAAATTAGATCGTTTATATCGAAAGATTTGTGTATCGGTCGTTATAAATCAAGCTCATTTCCAATTTCATCTTATTAAGCTGTCAAAAGCGCCGCCCTTTTTTCGTATTAGAAACTATAATAATCTTAATTGTTTCAATTTCGGTACTACGGACGAGGGAACACGGTAATCGTCTTTTATTTTCCGCGTAGTATAGCGAGAGTGCATTCCCACGTCGAAATTTCGTTTCGACATAGTCGTCTCGCGAAACTATAACAATAGTCATAATGATCTTCCTTTACTCAAACATAGAACTACCACCTACGCCATTAACTCGATTTTATGTGTCAAGGGGGAGACGCTTCTCGAACAAACAAAACATTCCGGAAGGTGTTTATTGTCGCGTCCTTAAAAACTCGCCAGATATAAAAAGCAAACGTGGAAGGAAAATGTGGAACGAACACGAACTTTCACTAAGACGAAAGAACTTCCTTTCAGGACAAACACGAACGAAATATATTTTTGTTAGCTTTTCAGATGGACCCAGGACCGTAAGTGATTTTTTTTAAGAGGAATTCGTGAAATATTCCACCAGTACTCATGTTTGTTTCAACTGAAAATTTTTGTACAAGTTCTCTTTCAGTAAATCACTCTCATGAAAATCATACTTTATGATATCATGATATAGAAGGAATGTTGTTTTTCATGATTGTTCGAAATATTTTTTCAACTTTCAGATGGTTGTCGAATTATCGCGTTGCTTGAGCGAAAGAGGATCTTTCACGTCGTTATCAAGATTTTTGGTCATTCATGCCGGACTGCTGTGCCACTGTCATTTATCCAGTCGCAGGGCGGGAAATATTCGTATGATAATTATTATCTTACCAACAGGTTAATCAATTCGAAAACGAGTATATAGGCGTCAAGCAACTAATAATGAAATGAAAATTTGTAGCTTCGTGACTCTTGCGTAAGTGACTGCACTAATTATCTAATCAATGATTTTTCTAAATCAACGACATAAAACGTAATTTCACAAATTAGTGCAAAGTCTATTGGAATATCAAAATGGGACGTTTAAATCAGACGAATAATATATACCAAGGATTCAGTCGAACATGTGAATCTTCCTTCAACTGCGATGCGTTCCTATTTACATCAAAGAAATACAACTTTCTTCTGAATATTTCTGAATTTGACATCAACTTTTTGAATTATCATAAAAAATCTGTTTTCTTGCCTTTTGCGAATTTGTAGGTGAAGCTCGCCATTGAAATCCCGGAAGATAAAGAGGCTGTTCTCCTTTACTCTCATGTTTTTCGTTTTTTGCCTTCAGTTATCTGGAAAATTATGGTATATTGATCAGATACTATGTTGGGTCAATGTTTGGCCAAGTTGGAACCTCATTAAGGGCGACCATATAGGCGATTTAAATCGCAAGAGAACTCGAAAAGTCTTCTGCTACCAGATATTCGATTTTTGACACTCTTACTATGTACGAGTCTGAATGAAAAGGGAGTTCCCTTTAAAAATTTCTATAAATTGAACCTTTCTCAAGCGTGAATCGTAAAAGTGTCAAAAATCGAATGTCTCGTAGCAGAAGACTTTTCGAGCTCGACCATTTTTTGCTCTCATGCAACTTAAACCGAACTATTCTGAAAGAGTCGACAATCGGGTTGGCCGACAGTCTTTTGCGCATCAGTTTTATCGAAAGTGATCTTTTGAAAAAAACGGTGACACTCCGTTATAAAAGAATAATTAGAATTTATATGTGACATACGTTTGTTTGAATGACAAGCCCACAGCCCTTTTGGTATACCGGTTATAATGAGAAATTCACGAAAATTGAACTGATATTAGAAAGAAACTAATATGTTATGTTAAAAAGGGAAAATTAGATTTACTTTGTTGCAACCTAACATAGACCTGATAATTAATTTAAAAGAAATTATGTAAATTCATGATGTAAGAACGAAAAAAATAATCCGCTTATACATAGAGCTGAGTTATTCAAAAAGTTAACTCCCCATTGTTAAGATCACGTGTTGAGGTGAAGTGAGGAGACTGTAGAGGAAGCAAACAAGAACGCAGCTATGTTTGTCTTCACCCAGTGAATTGTTGATAATATAATATCGGTTTTTGTAACGAAGTGCACGTTCCGTAATCTAAAATGAATAAACTTTATCTACGACTTAATAAAACATCAAATATATATGCAATTCCCGTCGGGGTAGGGAAGCTCGAGCATTCTAGTTGCAGTTAATATTTATGAGAAAAGCTGCAGTGTCGTGGGACACCGTCAGCATACTTACGGAGGACACCTAATATAAATGTTGCCGTGTGTGCCCTTCACTGACAATGACATAAACTAATGATCTCGCACCCTATTCATATGGACATTGTAATCATCAACCTATTCAATTCATCATTCCATCGCTATCTTCGTGTACGGCTGACATTTTATCCGTTCTACGTCTAGATATCCTCTGCTTTGCTTGGCTGCCGTGTTGTGTGTGTGTGTGTTGATTTCGGAATTCGTTTATTTACCTTCGCTTCGATAAAAAAACCATTAGCCGCTCTTGATGTTATGTTCCATTATGCAGGTGAGGTGGGTAATCAGCTTTTCAGCTTTCGCGATAGTTGGTGGTAACGATTACCGATAAAACTCCTTCAACTCAACGAATTTATGTATAGAACTCTAATGGTTTTTGTGTATCTAAATATTGGGATTGCGAAGTGCGCTTCGTCTATCTCCACTTGGGTGGATGAGAAGGTTCGATAATATTTTTCTCGATGTGCCAGAACGACCGACCGGCAAGTTCATTACTACTAGCACATGTCAAGTTAGTTTTCTTTTGTAGGTGCCATTGTTCCTACATACCATTGTTTAAAAATTATGCGACACCGAGCCCACGCTCTGTCATACCCTTTGAGTAATAAATATTTAAAAGAAGCTGTATATTTAAGTCGGGTAAATATCAAGAACTTCATCTGCATTAGATGTGTAAGTTCCGAAGCGACTGTTTCTATCTGGTCTGGGTTATTGCAGCGGAAAATTGAATATATTATGCATATTTAATTCAGTACTAAGCATAAATTAATAAACATCATCGCGGAAGCGCCGCGAACTGCCGTTCGACGAGAATTCTCCAACAAGCCAAACCGGAGACTTTTGTTTGTTTCGTTTATTTGCATTCGTCTTCGCGAAATTTACCGCCTACAATTCGTTTTCCGCACGATGAATATTCATACGTCTTTTCTTCATATGTAAACCGCGATGTTGCAATTTGTCAATTAGTGAAATTGCGCCAATTTCGCTCGTTACTTCATCTCCTCCTAATGATGCTGGGAGCCATCGCAATATCGCAAATTTTAACCGTTGAATCGAAATGGATTGTTGTCGTAGTAGTATAGAGGGCGAGTTTCGTCTTTCAGATACTACAGACTTTGCATTTGAAGGCGATGCAAATGAGAGCAAAAATAAAGAACGTGGTACATTTTTATTTTCCTTCTAGTCATGAATAATTTTTCCATTCGCGTCGGATGGAAAGGCTTTCAGACTTCCTTTTACATATAATTTCCGAATTTTACAAGAGTGTTTTCGGTACTGGGCGGATAGTCGATTGAAATGCAGATCGCGTCCTTTTCTGGGAGAAATCCGGACGCAATGCGGAATTGTTTTTCTTCAATCATTGAATCTGCAAGTTTTGAGTTTTTTCTTTTCTTCGAATTAGCATTTAGTTGATATGCTCATCCAGACGAATAAAAGAAGATTGCTCCATCCGTTTTCAAACAAAATTCAAACAGATGGTGTTATTAATATCTCGCCTTTCTAGGATGAAGGCCCACGTAGCATATTTTCTATTGAAAAACCGCCTATATGCCCAAGCTGCTCTACTTCCTCAAGATAAGTTCAACTTGAAAATTCCCAGACCTTGCTTAAAAAATGGATAATTTGCTACGAATTGATCCGGATTTACTGTTCAATATTACGTTAGATGAAATTCAGTGGCGACAAGCTCCGTTGCTAATTAGAAACAATGAGATAGTACTTTTCGTTTTCGGAAGCACATGACATTCTTTCTCAACAAACGGTACGAAAAAATTTCTCTCTAACAGCGGGTTGATTGTACAAATTCATAGCGTGCTTTAGTTTCTTCAATTCGGAAAAGCTGGGACACTGTTAACCTTAACCGGATCGCGGAGGTGAAACTAACCTCGAAAATAACACTCAAAAAGCTCAGGCTAAAGATACTTTTGCTAGCGCTTGGTTATACTTCATACCATCCAAAAAACATAGAAAAAACATAGGAGGAGCAAATTTCAAGTAGTCAAGACAATTGGGTTTTAAGTTGTCACCACAGATGAGAAATATATTCTGTGGTTATCATTTCTCAATGCAGCGTTGTTAATATTGTTCGAAGTAGTTAGAGTATTTTCGAATACTCATTCATCTGAGCCAACAAAACGTTTATAACAGGCATAGTGACGGAAATATCTCTCCAGAAATAGAGGAGCTGCTAGATAAAATTCGTGGGGATTATTGTTGACAAATCTAAAAGGAAGTAGTAGAATATTAGATTGAATTATTTGATATTTTCATAGAGATATCAAAAATGGAAATTAAAAAAGAAGTAACTGTGGCGAGAGGAATAAAAATTGGCAGAATAATAATTGGATAAAAGTGAAAAATACTGTACATAAAATTTTTTTTCGAGACTGAGACCGAGACCGAGACAAGATCGAGACTAAGGTTTTCTCAGTCTCGGTCTCGGTCGCGAAAAGTCGGTCTCGGTCTTGGTCTCGATCGTTATATTGCGGTCTCGGTCTCGATTTCCGAGACAAAATCAAAACAAGACCGAGACCGAGACCACGGTCTCGCCAATCCCCTAGAAATAAAATAATTTTCCATATTTTTATTGATGATATGAAGAATTTTGATAAAATTGATTTTTCAATAGATTTCAACAACTTTCTCGGAAATTTTCCCATTGTTTTAACCAGTCATTGCAGCAACTTCATTAGTTCATTTAAACGCAGCGACGCGACAAACGCTCATTCGATCATCTGTCTCTTCGCGACAGATCTCCATACCTCGCGTTGTGACACATGATGAATGGAATATTAATCGTTTAGAGAAATTGGCAATATAATAATCCACCGCGAAACCTCTTAAGTCGCACCTCTTAAATTTTTGTCTAGTTAATCGATTAATTACGAAGCGACGCATGATCAGTGGTTCAGAAGATATTTACGTTTCATTGTTCTTACATTAATTCATTGAAAATATTTTTTAAAATGTAGTCAAATAGCTACGTGAGTTTATAAGTTCGATCACGTTCCACGTCCATTTTGTCAGGGAACGTAACATAATCAAGTAAAATAATGGAGCTGTCACACACTTGGTTTTTACTGAAAAATACCGAACATTCATCTTAGGAATTAAGCATGCAAATGCATTAGAGGTAGAAAATCCTGATTCGACTATCAAATGCTCCAATGATGTTATCACGAGCATTGAAAAATGTGTTAGATTTTTTGTCGGATAATCGACCGCCGTTTCCAGTTAACTAACCCCTGTTCTCTATCCCCGACCCCTTTGAATATAACTATTAATCGGAGTTCCGAAAGCGGGCGAATCTTCCACTTGCTCAATTTACAGTTCAAACAAATCCCTTCGTCGATTGTTTAGGCGGAAGACGAAACCGGGTCGGTTTCTTGTAAATAATGCAGCTTTAATCAAGTCCTTTAACGACTACAACACTCGCGTTAAATCCCGGCAGTGCGAATTATAAAGTAATGGAGCATGAATAATTGAAACTATTTCAGAAAAGACAGGAGTGTATGGAGATGTGGAAATTGCGAAAAGAGATGAAATGGACGAGAACGGGATTCGTCCTAGTTTGCAACCGACAACCATTCTCAACTTCAATCTGCTCGTGCTTTAACTTCTTTGTAATATTTAGCGAAAACAATTTCTTTGTTTCGTACAAGTGATCGTGTTGAAGCACATGTTTTATTTTAATCTATCTTGGGTTTTCATTTTATATTGTTGATTGTCAAAGTAAAGCTTGTTACAGCAAAACTTAATAATCAAATAAGATCTTTATTAGCGATTAATAATGAAGAAATTTTGGCACATGATGCATGTATTTACTTATATGTAAGATCAATTATAAAGCATATGTTTAACAAATGGTCTCTCGTACATCTATAACGTAGAAGTGACAAATGAGAGAATATATAGAAAGACTGACATTTTGTTTAATTATCTAAACATCTGCTGTTCTCATCGTGATTGATGAAAGCCCATTTATTGTGAACAAACTATGTTGTTATGTTAATTTGTCGTTATATAAGCTGCCCGTTTTTTTTCGACGTAACCAATGATGGACATTCCTGACAGTTGTGTCAAAATTTAAATCGGCAACGTGAACTAGCTGAGAATTTCATACCTAATTTCACATCGGTAATTTAACGATTTGAAAATGTGGATAAATATCGAAATTGGACGAGGTGGCAACTTCACATTTGCGGAAGCGTGTTTTAGTATCCGTCAATAATTCGTCGAAATTAACAATTAGTCGGGGGCTTCCTTCTATGCCAAGAAACATAATTATTTTGCGACTATTGTAAGTCGTTAAATTATTCGCAAATTATTTTCTCGGGTTTCGACGTTTTATATGTAGTTATCGAATCAGTATTCCACATAATTTAATATTGAATTAACTAAAATCAATTTTTTCTTTGAGATGGGCTGTGAAGAATTACATATCAATCTTTATTTTTTCTGTGCCTATGAAATGTTGTTTACGATTAATAGAAAATCGTGCCATTTTTTGCATGGGTATCGTTATAAGGATCTTCAAAATTATAAACCAAAATGGTGCTCTACCGCATCCACATCCGGCGCGGCGTCGCCGTTCTGGTCTGCTAATATCTTTCGGATCGCAGTCGGCATAATATTGTTGTTAAACTGTTTCCGGTGGCCGAGTATGAAACGAGAGATCGGTGGGCTGTAGTCCGGGCGGCCGCAGCACCGGAACGGGTCCGGTTCCGGGCATCGGCAGCACGGATAATCAATCTGCACGCCCCGACTGCTGGCGCAATGTCCGTTATGGAAGCGTATTATTATTAAACACAAATCGACTAATGCTCGAACGTGCTATTAACGCGAGACGTGGCGAAGCATCCTCTGCATTCTCTCTATCGTTATAATTTGCCGCGGAATTGGCCCTTCGACGACGCCCGTTGCGGGGGCGGCAATCGATCTGGAAATCATCAGCTGACGAACCACATCTCAACACCACCTCTCAATACAACTAATCAACCTAAATTACTTACTATGTATTTCGTTCAACCAGAAACCTCAAGAATGTTGTGGTTTCTTCCTTTTCTCCAGTAACCGTTCGTACATATTACTAAATTTCGTCCATTTGATATTCTGATCATAATAATCACACTTGAACACGTCTTGGATTACAAAATTATGTCGTGTTTGAATGATTATTTTTTTTGATACTTTTAATGATAATGGGCTGGGAGCAACCCTATCAACTTTCAAATATTTCATGATATTATTAATAGAATTCCAGTATGGCATCCTGTTTTTCTATCATAAACATTTTTTGCGACGTAAAGTGCACTGTATCAAGCTTCCGAGTGCTTTACGATTGATCGTCGTTCAAAGAGTTCGTCTTGCATCAATTACCGTTCGACACTTAATTGATATTTTCTTTGCGTCGCTATTTATCGGTAATTTGCCTATCGGTTTGTATTCGCGTTCGCCAATCAGACTGCCGTAATACTTCTTTTTACTTTTTAATACCCGTTAATTGTGGTGAATTCATCATCGCCGCCGTCGAACGCACGTCAATTTATTTACAACACTCGGCGGCAATATTCTCGATATCTTAATGCACGCACGGGTAGGTTGCATATGCATTTATGATGCTATTTCGAGACGGTTCATGAATATGAAGAAAAAAATCTCAATACCTGAAGTCATTATTTATATCGAATAGTTTCGCGGAATTTGAGTAATTCTGTTACTTCATTCAAGCGACTTATTTATGGACTTTTTTTAAACCTATTGAAAAGGGTGGGTTCCAGGAGGAACCCTCTAACTATACACCTATAACATCAATTTATAACTTGTGTCAGACATTGGAAAAAATTATAGCTGCTCAGTTAGTTCCATTTTCAAAGAAGTCCGGAAGTCTTTCATTTTCCATGATAAGATATCGAAAAAATAGATCAACAGAAGATGTAATCAAAAAGGTAACATCCTGTCCTACACATATGACCCAATTGGTAAAAGTAACCCTCGTATGTGTGTTTTCATTGACCTCTCGAAGGCCTTTGACACAATCGATCACCATATCCTCCTTAGCAAACCTCATAGATATGAGATTCATGGAAGCTCCTATGGCAGAACTTATTTAACTGGAAGAAGACAAGCAAAGTGAAACGGGTACGGGGTACCACGGGGCGCAGTAGTACTTTTTAATATTTCTATTAATTTCACATTTAAAGTGAAATTACATAGTGAAATTCTCAATTGCGCTTATGATTCAGTTCTATTTCTGACTGATACTAATTGGAATTAACTAAAAAATGATGCAGCCGATGATATGAGAAGACTTCAAAAATGGTTTCGAAACAACAACTTAAGACTAAACTCGAGCAAAACTAAATATCTACTGTCTTAGACGAGGAGATACAGATACAAAAGACATCAACTATGAAATAATAATAATAATAATAAGCTTTATTTTTTCCCAATTACTAAATATGACAATTCAAGGTTTTTTCTTTTTTCAATCCAGAGATGGCCGTTTAATGTCTCCAGATTGAATACAAAAACAAAAGATAAAGAATTCCAGGCTTAACATAATATAATACACAAACTGTTAATAAATAACCATAATAATGTGCATGGTTCTAGTTGTGAAAAACAATAACAACTACAAAGTGCCTCAACCCAGTTTGACAAAAAAGTACTATACAAGTAAGTACAGTCTCCAAGCGAAGTTAACTAAACAATTAGCCAAATCAACAGTAATTAATTTTTAAATCAATCAGGCTGCGGATATTTTGTCTGGTTCGGGAGAAAATCCAGTCTTTTACAGCTTTCTTGTACATGCTGTATGATTTTGAGTTTTTAATCGTGTTCGGGAGGTTATTGTAAATTCTTTCGGCCGGATATATAAAACTTCTCTGGAAGCCCGTTTTATTTAATTTAGGAAGAACATAAGAATGGGACGCATTCCTTGTATCGCATCTATGGTTAAAATTAAGCGCATTTGACTTGTTTTTTTTTGGTGAAAAAGAAGTAGGGCGTTACAATAAAGCTCTCATATCAAAGAGTCTTGCTTCGTTATATAAAGAATCTGACGGATAAGTATTACTTTTATTGTACATTATTCTTAAGAAGCGCGTTTTAATGATTTCAAGCTTTCTCTGATGAAGATTAAGAGTTGGCATAGAGCAAAATAAAACGACTTTATTTGATCAATGTCACAAAACCCCTTGCACTCCTTAAATATCGGACGAATGTATCTCAATTTAATTACCAAACTTTTTATATGGTAGTTCCATCTCAAGAAAGTATCGATCACAACTCCCGAATATTTCATCTTTTCAGTTTTGCGAATCTGGATCAAAGAGAGATTAATCTGTATGTTCAATGTGTCAAAAACTGGAAGATTGGCTAAGTAGCTGGTGAAAGGCATGAAGACCGTCTTTGGCGGATCGAAGGTAAGTAACCTTTCATTGAAAAAAGTTAGTACCCTACATAGGTCGTTTTCTACTCTTTGCTTCAGATCTACCCAACTCTGAGCGCTATAAAGTAATGCAGTCTCATCAGCGAATGCAGAAATCAAAGAGACCATTCACATAAAGATAGAACAGCACCGGACCCAAAACGGTGCCTTGGGGGACTCCACATTGGACTTTCCTTACAATGCTCTCGACACCATCCACCACCACCAGCTGCTCCCTATCCTTTAAATAATTCTTAAATAAGTTGTAAGATGGTCCTCTAAATCCAATTTGGTCTAGAGTTTTGAGCAGCAAATGAGAGACGGTGTCGAAGGCTTTTGCCAGATCAAGAAAAATGCACACTGCTGGATTTTTATTGTCAACTGCATCATGTATTTTACAACTTAGGTGAGCCAAAGCATCCTCGGTGGACTTACCAACCCTAAAACCAAACTGTTGATCTGAAACAAAATTATATTTTTCTATGTACGATACTATTTTTGTATACATGATCCTTCAACCCCCTCAGTGTCGCCGCAATTGATATTGGTCTATAATTAGAAACTTGACCTCTGTCTTCTGATTTAAATATGGGGTGTACAATGGCATTTTTAAAAATAGATGGAAAATCCCCCTTCCCCAGAAAAACGTTAATTATATAGGTTAAGGGCTGAGAAATGTAACCTACAGTTACTTTGATAATTTCACATTTCAAACCATCAAATCCCGGACACTTGCCACTTTTAAGATCTCGCTCCACACCAATCACTTTTTGTTCAGATGTCTCTACCAATCTGAACGACTGAGCACAACGTTTAAAATCAAACATTATAGATTAGCGGATTTTTCGATCTTTGATTCCAATTCCAATCACCGGAAAATATTTATTGGAATGATTGGCAATTAGATGTTTTTCATTAATTTCGATGTTTTTCTCATCGTTGATTGACTGGATAGGTTAACTTTTCGTGTTGCCACCATTGAGATTGATTTAAGTGTGTTACTAGATTTCGAAATAAACTCGATTGAATTAAACCTGTTTTTGAAAATTTGAGTGCATTTTTGGTTTATCCCGGATTCACAAATGGTAAAGAAAAATATGTTCTGTTGTTTTTGGTGTGCCGCGAGCTAGCGCCGTATGCTTGTTTTTCATTGAGTTTCCGCTTATTTCTTTAGAACCAATTTATCAATTAGATCTCGATTATAACCATTGTTAAAGGCAATCTGTTTTATGATTTTTACTGCGTCGGTGTCATCGGATGACACTGACAAAAGATAGCAGTCTGTGTATATAGGAATGGAAAGCTGCCAACTTCTGGTTATGTGGATGATTCGAGCCTATGTGGAGTGAATGGTGTGTTTGGGTTTGCTTCCTAAATATTTTGTAAGAAATGTTGTAGTCAGTTCGAGAAAGGCTCAAGTCTAGAAAGTTTATGGATTGCTGATGCTCCACCTCTAGAGTGAATTTTATTCTTAATTAATTAATTAATAGTATCATTAATGGTCTCAAGGATGAATAAAGCCGTGTCACTATCTCCCTCCAATATGACAAATATGTCGTCTACATACCTAAACCAGTGTAGAATGTTGCTCTGACTGGACAAAATTATGGACTCCAAGAAATCCACAAATGTCAGTCATGAAGGGAGATGACGGATTCCCTTTGCTAAGCAATTCATCTGGTTACAAAATTGTCGTTGAACTTGAAAAAACTTTGTGATAAACAAAATTTTAACAAAGGTAGGATATCTATTTAATTTTGGAGCAATTTGTTAAGCTTCGTTGCGTTATTCGTCTTTGCATTTAGAAGCGCCCTGTGAAGTTCCTGTCTCAAAGTTTGAAAATTCCTCGTAACCTACGTCTTTGGGACTGCATCAATGACCATAGCCAATTCGACAGCCAAGATATTTAATTCGACATTGTTCATGTTGGTGTCTAAGTCGAAACTTAGAGCCAACTTGAAAACCTCCATTTCCTCAGTTTCAAATCGGGTATCAGAGAGATTCTTAACTCTGCCCATCATATGTAAGCCATGCTCGGAACTATGCAAAAACAAATTGTTCTGAAGAGAGCTTACCAATCTGTTCTTTAAAAGCAGCTCAAAAAGTATTGCTGGCAGAACCGAAATCGGTCTATAAGTTGTTGGGTTCTCAGCATCCCTTTTTTAAAGATGAGTGTTTTGGCGATGTTAAGCTCTCTTGGGAACACAGACTGGTTGATGTAATCGTTGAATACGCTACATAATGGCCGTTTGATATATGGAATCATTTGCTTCAGCAATGACACCAAGATGCCATAATAGTCACGGGCCTGTTTAGTTTTCAGCTCCTTGGTCAATTTTTCAATTTCCTCCTTGGTAGTGTTCAAATTCATAGATTTTGAAGTATTATATATTAATCTTTTCTGTCAGTTTACTTGAGTCCTCCAGCGACGGTTGCATTTCGTCCTGAATTCGCAGTCCAATAGATACAAAATATTCATGCAGTTCTTCTGAAGTTAGATTGGTGTCTCATTTTTCTCTTCTTTTGCCGGTTTCATGACAAATTGATTTCGACATTCCCTGTGATTTGTTAGTTGCTTTCATTATTTTTCTAGAGTTTTTCAATTTCACCGATTGCTGTATTTCTTTTGTAAGGTTTTCAAAAGATTGTATAATACATAGCTCTATTCATTTTCCGCGGCCTCCACCTTGACTTTTAAGTTTTTATTCTCCTTTGGACTGTAATATTTCTTCAGATTTTTCATTTCGTATTTTTTTATATACGATTGTATAACCGCTATGATGATTTTGCACTTTCTGTTCAGCATAAAGATTTTCAAGAAATTGAACGAATTCGAATAGATGACTTAGCTGTCTTGAATAGTTATTATGAAAACTGGCGTTTAAAATTCAATCCATCAAAAACGGAAGTATCTTGTTTCCATTTAGATAACCACCGAAAATTTACAAAATTAAAAGTACTTTTCAAAGAACGTGAACTACATCATAACTTCCAACCTACATAACTTGGAGTCACTTTGGATACATCTTTGAATATTCCCCCTCGGACCTTAGAAGACAGAACTTGATGAAAAAACTATTTGATAAATTTTCATTACATCCAGAAATATTCTCCATCACTAATATTCTACGACAACCACCAACCCTCAGACTTAAGTCCAGAAAACCCTTTTAGATGGAAGAGTATCTTCATGAAGTTTTCGAATTGAACGAAAAGTGTACACAGCGCTGGTTTAATAACGGAAATAACTTATTTAACAACAACATCGTGACAGATCCCACGAAAAAAGTACCTGGATTTCATCTTCCTAGAAGAATATGGTCAACTCTCAACCGTTTGAGGACTGGACATGGGAGATGTAATTATATGCTAAACAAATGGGATAATTCGATCGATCCTAAATGCCAATGTGGTTTTCCTCAAGAAACAGTTGAACATATAGTAGAAGAATGTCCCAATTCAAAGATAGCTGGAGGATTCATGAAAATACACTCTGCGGATAAAGAAGTCATTTACTGGATACTCAAGATTAAGATTTTATGAATTTTATTTTTGAAATAATTAGTTAAAATTGGCATACGAATAAATAATACATACAACATACAACCTACGAATAAATAAATAAACCGCTATATTCGGGTAGCGTGAGATCGATCCGGCGGAAAAATGTCGCACAAATTGATCTAGGGAGGTTAGCTGGCCGAATTTTTGGGATGGGGGGTTCCTTCTGATAGCGACCGGTAGATCTCGACATTCTTTTGGACAAGTTCGAAAACGGACGTGATCGGTCCGTCCGTTATCGACTTATCGGCGATCGCGCGTTTTTTTTTCGCGAATTTTTGTGAGGTTCGTCAGGAGACTAGGGGTTTGGAACAGGGCTTGGGCGATCTGCAAAGAACGGTATTTTATCGTGGGTATTTTTTCTTGCTCTCGAACCCGAACTTTATTACGATTTCTTTGCGAAAAACCGAAAATCGCTCATTTTCGCGAACTTTTTAAAAGCCCTTATCTCAAAAAGTACGTACGATCGGCAGACGAGAGATACGTTTTCCATAAGGGCAAAGATAGTTCTCCGTTTTTTATCTTCCGCTTGATTTCGTAGCTCCCTCCCTTCTTGGAATAAAAAATTCGTAAACACAAAATTTTTCGTTTGTTGCTTATATCTCGGAGGCGGTACGTTAGAGGACGCGACAATCTTATGAAGATGTTCCTCAATTATTGCGAGCAATCTTTTGCTGGAAGGTTCCGAAACTGTAGGACCTATCGTAAGAGAACTAGAAAAAAGTAGGGTGTCGCGAATCGATTTTCGCCGTGTACAGCCAGCTCCTAAAAAACTTGGAATGCCCATTTCGAATAGGTAATTAATACGGCTTTCTTTCCTCTTCAGACGTCGCGGACGAAGAATCTACCGATTTTCCGCAAAAAATTTCAAAACCAAACGAAAACGTTTCATCTCGTGATATCTTCTTTATCATGTCAAGTATCGAATTATCGCTTACACGGAAATATTGGAAAAAAGATTTAGTTACGAATCTTCTGAAAAACGTATGGTCTTAGAAATAGCCGTTTTCGAGAAAAACGGCAGAAAATCGAGAAAATTCGAAAAATTCCTCTTGTGTGCCGAAGGTATACGATTGTGCTCCGGACAGTTCCGAACCGACGCGGTGACAGATCTAAATTAAAGGAGCCGGTCTGACCTTTGCAGGGCAAATATCGATGTGCCTATCGAACGAACTAAGTAAAAACTATAAATTTCGAAGATTCGCCTACCGATCGCGTCCGGATGGACTCTCGTGGTTATTTCGAGTTTGTTTAATTCGCATTGAGTTTGTTTTAATCGTCAAATTAAACAACCTTGTGTACGCGTTAACGTAGCCGTGGTAATCGAATGGTCGGTTTCGTACTGAGGAATCTTGGGTTCGAAATCGCAACGGTCAAAAATTTTTTTTCATTGGCGTTATATTTTTCAATTATCACCGATGAAAGAAAATGAATGCTACGTTATTATTATTATTATTATATAAATCTGTATGTATTCAAGCTTTTAACGAACAATCCTCGGGTACAAGGAAGTTTATCGTTGTGAAAGGAAAGAATAAATGTGAATTCTTCATTCATATAATTGAAAAGCCCGATAAAGTATTTCGTTAAGAATGTTTAAAAAATATCCTCATACATACGAGCAATGAGCGTTCTTGGCCTTAATGTGTATTGTTGGCTCCTTGCTTGCTATTTTTTAAATTTCAAGTGCACCTCATTTAGTTGTATAACGAGTAGTCGATTATCTGCTCCGTCTATGTCCGTCTATGGTAACGTAACATAATCTCATTAATTTTTCACACACATATCTATACAACTTACAACCGTATATCATCGCTGCGCTTTCAGCACAGCCAAAATGACAAAAAAATAATAATTCAAAAAAATGAATTTGTAGATCTTCGATTCCTATTATGAAAAATAAACTTATATTATAGGAAGAGAAATATGTAGGGAAAAACTACGTTTCTTCTTAATGAAGAGGTATTATTAATAAATGAAAAAAAATCTTTAATAAATATCGGTCATAATATAAAAAAATGAAAAAAAAAATTATTTCATATACAATCCGAAGTAAATATGTATGTCATTGATAAAAAAGATGGAAATTTCGATATGCATTTAGAATGAAAACAGCTAACTCATCCACTACACTTTACAACCGTATATCATCGCTGTGGTTCTAGCACAGCCAAGATGGCCGCAATTTTCGTTACTATTTTCGTAATAATAAAGGAAAATTCGATACGCCTATAGTGACCTAAGAGGTCGGACGGAAATAAAAGAGGGGGGGCCAAAGGCCGCCGGAGGGGCCGAAAGCCCTTCGGGCCCCCCACCTGACCGAAGGCCGGTCAGATCGGTCGCGATCTGGTTTTTTATGAATGGAGGAATTAAAAGAGCGCATCAATGTGTCGTAAAAATTTTGATAGTGTATTTCGGCGTTGCGGTTATTACCTGAAGTGACAAAGAGAAATAATGGGAGGCAATCGAGAAAGTCTCCAATATTATTTCTGGCGTGACCTTTGGAACAAAAAAAAACGAACAAACAAACTCTTCAGTAATCAACAGAATTCAGAGACAACTGTCAAACTCGAAATTATTCTCCACATAACTACGTTACCTGCTATTTCGCCCGACCTATAAACTACTTGGTACTTCAACTGACACTTAAGAATACTTTGACATCAATCCTCGATTAAATTAAAGGTAGCCTAATCCAAATATTTCTTGGATATTGTGAAACAAGCCCTAAGTGTTTTTTAATCAAATGGAAATAAAGTGAAATATTATATTAAGTGAATATTATTTTTTCTTTTCGTTTCGAGTCGTTGTTTCACTTACAACGCAGACTTTTTTGAAACGTAATGTTGAAAAGTTCTTGTTGCAATTACAGAGTGAGTAATTCGAATGAGTCATTAATTATTTAACTACTTTAGCTATTAATTGTCATTTATAATAGATTCTCTTTTTTCTCTTTTTTTTTTCTTTTCTTTTCTGCTGATGTTCTCAACAGAATTTAATTGAACTTCAGTTCGTCCTACTGTTCTCAGAGATTGTACTTCTACCTTTTAATTCTTACAGTTTTTGTTATAATGTGTCACAGAGGTTGAATAAAAGTAGGTCTGCTGATTTTTGACTATTGTAGATGATTGTATTTCTCTTTAATAAGGGAAATTGTTTATCATTATTCTAAAACGCGACAAGTTCAATAAATAACTGACCTCACGGACTTTTGCGGACTTGTTGCTTTGCCACTTTTGAGCATTTGGTGCTTGGCGACTTGTGGGAATTTTTCGCTTCCAGTTAAATGGCCGTGAAGCGAGAAATTATTGAAATAACTTTGATTACCTCTGAGAGTGCAAAATGAAAACCTACATTACGAATATATAAAAAAAATGTTTGAGAGATATCGTGAATTTCTTTGTTTTGATCCATCATGAAAGTTCTATCAAAAATAAATTAGGATGAATCTTCGAGAGTTGGTGCCATTCTCTGAGTTTTGTTTTAGTACCGACTTTTCAATCGGTGGGGTTCTTCCTCCATTGGATTATCCTGTTGACAAAAAGATGTCTTCATACCATCTTGAGATATGTTCGGGACACTGGTGCAGTCGTCGAGGAATAACAAGAAAATAAGTGGAATGCCGCAACTCAATGGCGCACTATGTTGGTATATCGAAATTTATTTCCGGAAACGTTTTCAGTGAATGTTTTTCGACACGATTTTCGGATAGCACGCACCCTTACCGTCAAATGTCGACTGTTGTCCCTTATTCTATTAATTATCCTAATCGATTGGCGATGAATGATTTAGAGTACACCGAATGGAAAGCGAATGTAGATAATTTCAAAAGCCAACTGTAATTAGAGAAAAAAAAATAGTTTTAACCGTCAAAATAACCATCGAGATTTTAAAGAACGCTTTTAAAAAGAGATTGTATTCAAATTTTAATGAGCGCCCATTCGGTGAGAGCTGAGAGAGCCCAGCCCGAAATATTCATTTCATCATTCAAAGTGGGTTTCAGAGTTCTCGTATCTTCAAAGAATGAAAACCTATTTGAATAAATAAGACAGAACGTTGAGGGAAATGCCGAACAATGCCGCTTTGAGAGAACGGTACAGTTTCTGAATAAAATTCAAATAACAGTATTGTTCAAGTGTCGGTACTAAAAATAATAAAACGTTTAATAAACTAGCCCGATAAAATTGGGTGTTTATCTTTGATCTCAACGAACGCTCCAGAAATGGGATATTCTTACACGCCCGATTCATGAAAGAGATGTTTTAATGGCAATTCGATAGGACGTATGGACGGATAAGAGCAGGGATGGATCGATGAAAGAGTCCACTAAGGGTGACGAACTGAAAAGTACGAAAATTTCCCAATCCCGTCCTTAACGTTGCGATAGTCGAAGTTTATTCGAAACTCCCTTTTTCCTATAAAATTAAAATGCGAACAGCGTAATCGGAACTAAATTCTGACCTGGAACGGAGGGTGCGCCGCGCCGGGTTGGATTTTGTATCAATTTCGATTTAGAATTCGGTTTTATTCAAGGTTTACCCATCAAACGCTCTCGTGAAATCGTTACACCATATGGCTCGTGAATGTTTATGGTTAAATAGAACGTAAAATGGTTTGTGAAAACCAATGGGACGGAAAGGAGAAGCGATATAAATTTTTCGCGTCGATTTTTCATTCTATCGGGAGTCGACCCATTATTATCGACGCGATGTCACCTTTGGCGGGGGATGGACGTCCAGTACAAACTACCCCCAACGAATCCATTTATCAAGCTGCCCATATTCGCGTGAACCGTCAAGTTAAATGTTCCGCCACCCGCATACAGTAACGATGTTCCGTTTATTCAGATAACCGACCCTGAATTCGTGTCTTTTCGGAAGATTGAACACCATTTCACCCTTAAGCTGTTCGACTGACCGGTTGATTAAAAGCCGTATCCGTTTAATACACAAGCGCGCAATTGACATCGAGTAGATAAAAATTAATCATAATCGAATTAAAGGACAATACTCGTACAATATAAAGTTCATTTGATCTTACAAGAATATGTTGTTTTGTTTCTGGTTTTCCTTTTGACGACATTCCGATGTTTTGCTAGCGTACTGCCAAAAAAAATTGCACAGAATACTTTACTACGACAGCTACAACAGTTAAGAAGCGCTAGTAAGGAACAAAGTTACGACAAGAAAAAATATTTTTATGCTCGACGGAGGCGATAAGGGGAAAAACGATCAATCCCGAACTTTGAGCGTTTTTGTGATATTTACATAAATTGTAACGTCATATTTATCAACCCAAAATTTTCAGCCATCGTTGCTTTGTGCACTAATTAAACGAAATAAAACATGTAATGATAAGGGAAATTTTCCTGGATATTTATTTATTTATTTATTGAAAAACCAGATAATTTACACAAGTAAATCTAACAGAGATAAACTCAGTTACCTATTGGTTGGACTGGTCATAAAGTATCTAAATAATTCTACATACTACACTTAATATAACAATACAAAATTACAATTAAAATTTACATTATATTGAAAAGTGCACAATAATTTATTTTAATAGGTATACAACAATTTTACATTTCTTTTTTTTCTCATTTTTTTCTACTCAATTATATAATATAGTGAAAAGTTAAGTTCAACAGTTACCTCTGATCCATTCCTTGAACTTAAATTTGTTATATTTTGACAGTCTATTTTGAAGTCTTTGTAAAGTGTCCAAATTATTTGTATACACACCTCCCCAAGCAATTATTCCATAGCTGGCAATACTATGGAATAAGGCATAGTATATGTTCGTGAATGGAAACTAAATCGGTAACTATGCAAAATTGATTTACGATTAATTAAAAAAAAACACAAGTTTTGAAGTCGCAACCCACCTACTTTGGTTTTCCAGTCGGACGGTTGGATGCTGGAGGGCGCACTCGAAGGCGAAAGATGTCCCAAAGGATCAAATTAATTTATATACGATGTTTGATTACGACGATGATTTCTTCGTGAAGAACAACGATGAACTCGCGGATTAAAACAGTACCGCACATGGGTCGGCAAGGTGCAAACTATGATAACCGCGCGTATCAAAGTACCGAATCGACATTTACACACTTATCCTACGAAAATGAAAACAACAAAAAAACCGGATCCCGAACAGTATATCATTCTGAATGTCTCAGTGAACATGAATTTTGATAATTGTCTTACTAAGAATATATTCAATATATTTCTCCCATCTCATATTAAAATCCAATACCAATCCTAAATATCCGGTTCAAACAATCTGCGCAAGAATTCGTTCGACGTCGTGTGTGCTCGAGCTTTGAAATAGTAAATTTCCCAAATTCTCCGAAATCTTATTCGAAAGTTACCTTGATTTTCGGCATTGCCCGTCTCCGAGATATTCTCAAGGGCCAGAAAGTTATATCAACTCGGAATTTGTTTACCCCAATCTGCCTGGTCGCAAAGGAAGAAGATTTTAGATGCCGACGCGTCGCATCGTTCTGAGAAGACGATCCGTAGGGTGTAAACTTCGCGAAAAAAAAAATTCGAGTTGTTAATTATAACGCTCCGCGACGGGCGAACCCAATACTATTGAGGGTTGCTTTTGGAGGATCGGTTTCAAGTATAAAACGATACCATCGAACCCCGTTGCCTGATTAACATTTTAATAAGGCGTGATTAATGGTCGCCCGTGATTTCCCATTCAGCCGTTGACAGACGCACCGCACCGCACCGCGGATCGTCCGACTTCTTGAAGAATCTATTAAAATTGTAAATTGATAATTCTATGGAACGGTTGCGGGTAGGGAGAATATTATGCATGAAAAATGCAAATACGGAAGTGACTGTCGAACAAGTCAAATATTTACGTTTCATTAGCGTTGCCGTTGTTGTTGCAACATGCATTCGCTTCACGTATGTACCGACCGGTTTACAGGTGCCTACCTACATGTGGCAATCGACAATTTCGACTACGAAACAACGTTATAGTACATTTTTCCCTTGTGACTCCTCCAACTTTTTCAACTTTTCTACGCGAAAGTGAAATTTCATCTCGGATCATTCTTTTCACTCTTAATTAAGAATGTCTTTTTTGTTTGCGAAGTAAATTTGGCTACTATTATAAGAATTTTGCCACGAGAAAATTCGCTGAGAAATAGAGAGGATGGCCAAAGTTGATATAAAGGGAATGTAAGAGGGAAAGAAGAGTAAATGGAAATTTCATATAAAATAAATTGAGAAATAATCCATCGATGAACGTAATATCGATATTGTCGTTGAAATAGTAATGAAGTCGTTCCCTGTACAGAGATTCCTGACGGGTTGTCAGTGTAATGAAAGTTTCCTTTTCTGAACGAATAGGGATCGAATGAAAACTGCCGCAATATCATTAAGGTTGAATGTCATAACACGCCATCGATCGCATAGTAAAAATAGCATATTAAAAAGCCTCTTCCCATTGTTATGGAATAATTTATGTTGTGTACTGTTCACAAGACAGATAGGTGTATTAAAATGTCATTAAACGTACATTAAGGCAACCTTAGTATATAGAGTCGAAACAATTACATCAGACTATAATGCAAGGTATCTGGACGATACTTTTATCGATAGCTCTACGGTAAAGCGTTAATACGGAAGCATTGCGGCTCAAATTAAACGATTACACGTTTCATTTTCAATTTCATCTACAGACTTTCGCTATGTTATAGATGGTTGTGTAAATAATAATAAAATAGGTACCTGGATGACCGAGCTTCGCTCGTTTATCTATAATAATAAGATTTCGTTTTTTATTTAGCTAAGTACATAGATAAATAGATAGATAGATAGTACATTAAGTACGTAGCTATTTTTTCTGTGAATATTCACACTTTTTCAATTTTATTTATGTATATTCACAAATATTCGTGTATTCGCATCTACGGATGCAAATGTCAATAAATTTGCATTTTCATTTGCGAATATAAATTTATTCGTATTCGTATTCACAAAACATTAGGATATGAATAGATTTCTATTTGCATCAATGATATCCATTGGCATCTCGATCGATTGATTGATAAATACGAACTTCAGGTTTTTCTTGAGAATAAGTATTATTGGATTGATAACATACATTTGATCATTCGATAAGACGTTTCGACCGATATTTGGAGATGAACTTATATTTCATAATAAAAAATCTTCTTATAATAACATTTTGAAATGCCAATTGCTCAACTTGTGATACCATAATAGATTATTCTTGAATTTTGGATATCTGTCTTAAAATTGACAAACTTTTAACATGTATCGTTTCATTGATCAATCGTTTTTGATAGTTTGGTTCTTTATCAAGTATCGTAACACTATTTTCATCAAAATTATGGTTTAGGTCATGCAAATGTTTTCTAAGCCAAGTATTTACTATTTAAAGATTTATTCGTTGATATTTTAGATACCAATTAATTAATTGATACCAATCAATTAATGAAGAAGAGAATATATTAAACACGTTTAATAACTACACAATATAATTAAATATACAATAGACACCGGAAATAACAAAATTATATACTCTCAAACTATTACCCCACTGCCCCAACTATTACAGCAATGGCACAAGCAAAGACACAATGGTTCCCCAAAAACATAAATTCTGGAACGTACATTGATATTAATTGAAACGTACCAATTATGTTCAAAAAGAATGGTATTCTTGGTTAAATAGATGAAACACTCAAACTAACTGAACCAACAGAACGCAAAGAACGAATTACTAATATCTTAATGGAACTCAATTATACTCTCTTCCATTGACAAAGTAATGAAAGAAAGAGTAAACAAAATATTGTATACTAATGATACTGAATTAATATCTGCTAATGAAAAATGCGTTGGCATACCGTACTTCCCTGAATTATTCAGAAAAATAGGTTTTTTTCTTCTTAAGTGTAATCTGAATTTAGCAAATAAACCATACAAAACGTTGAGCAGATTTTTTAAAGAAGGTTCCTACATACGAAAATAAACAACTGTTGCTGTATACAAAATTGCGTATATATATATATTGCCCGGGACAATATTATGGATATTATAACATTATTACATTTACTTAACACAATTAACAACCATAAATATTCTTTAAGATTTAATGATTCAATAGTACAGCACCTTAGTGTACAATTGTTCATGCGAATGATATCTTAAAGCATAATTTTGATTTCAATGATGTTACAATCCTTGATAAAGAAAAAAATTACCCGAAACGATTCATGAATCAAACTTTGTCAATGTTAGAACATATATTGAAAATTTAAAAAGAATCTATAATTTTCTGAATGTTCTTTACAAAAAAAACTCGAATTGAGAAAATCGTATTTCAAAAAGTTTTTATAAACAGCATGCTGTGATTTATATATGAGGAACGTTAATAACCACTCAAAACGCTTATCCAATATAGATTGTATTGTTCCGTTATTAAATACGAATATCGGTCTAATTCAATGATTGAACGTATCTTATTAATCCAATGTCATTTCAAGGAAAAACTGAAGTTCGTTTGTATTTATAAAAAAAATATATCATCAGTGTGATCATTCTTCGAAGCCTTCTTCAGTGAAGAATAAGTCAAATCGCAAAAATTTTGTGATTCCCATTCTTTAAATATGAACTCATTTCTGTGTTCATTCAGTGCTACATAGTTGACAATAAGAAGCCGCCAATGAAATTATCTTTCTGTTGTGAAAAAAGGAAATTACAAAGTTATGTTCTACCAAAAATCTTTCAGAAGAAAGATATTTTTTAAATTAGTTCATTCGAACAGCTTGAGTTGGAACATGGTCCCACTGGATTATTAGTAAAGCTCGAACGATATATGAGTTGGCACATACATTGCCAACTCGTGAAACATGCCAGAAGTGTGGAAAAGCAATCGCGTCAAAAATATGTCTTCTCTACCGTTGTCACCCGGGCGAAAAATGAATGTATATATTTTTCTATCGCAGCGTGTGCGACCCGGTTCCAATTCTAAAAGGTTTCAAAAGAAGAGTTGGAGCAGATTCGGAATCGGAAAAGGAATGAACGCCATTAATTCGGAAGACGGAAAGTAATAAATTGCAATCAGACCGGCGCGCAAAGTCATAGCGTTGTGTTGTCGTCCATGGAGGTCAAAACTTCCACTGTAACAATGGGTGTGGGATGCTCGGATTTATTGCCCTTTCAAGACCATCTGAATTCCTGCTCGTAGTCGACGAGAGTCTCGTCCGGCTCCCCGATCTATTTTCGCGACTCGGTTTCCCGAAAATCACCTTTAATTGAAAGGAAAGAAAATGAGAAAAAGGACCAACGAACGAACCATACGTGTATTTTGTTAATTGCGTCTGGAAGTTTTTGGAAACTTCTTTTCGGTAGAGAAACGTTCCACCGTTGGAAATGTGTAAAATGGATCTCACGCTAGTCTTTAATGAATGTTTCGTTCTTTAGTAACTTCAGTGATTAGTTAACCTCGTTGAGTCGTAACAGCTTAATCAATTTAGCGGGTAAACTTCATTTCGTCGGTAGTTGTTGAAGTACGTTTCCATGTCTCCGAGATATAAACAAGTTCTTCTCCGTACCTCTTCAGGAACGACGTTCTATATAATATTATGGGAATGAAATGAAGTCATCAGAGCACATACTCAACCATCGGCATAGTTGTCATTAATTTTGCATAAAATGGAAACGGAATGGCGGGGAAACTACCAATTATTGCAAATTACGTATTATATTGTTTCCGTTATTAGGTGGGCATTGGATGATCTTGATGATCAATAGTACGGCGAAATTAGTATAATTCGCAGCGAAATAACGAACCCCGCAAACACTTTATCGATTCAAATCCGTTAGTAGGTAGGTAGGCAATAAAACAATCGTTCATCCCCCGAACTTTTCCCATTTTCGAACATATGTACATAGCAAGTCGCGAGCGTAAAAAAAACGAAATCGTTTCTCGGCAAATAAGTGTGCAATAAAAATTTAAATGAGACCATCCTTGCTTTGTTCCGGGCGGAATGAGAGCGAAGGGCGAGGAAGATGGCTCGTTTAAGCGATAGAACATCGACATTGTTAAACATTATTTGTGTTTTAAAATAACGTGCACGCGCTCCCGTCCATGTGTGTGTGCGTAGGAGAGCTTTTACGTGAGCTCTTGTCGTTTCAACTCTCGCATTCCTTTTATCGATTTATTCTCTTTTAGTGACTTTAATGCAATACTTTGGAATACCTAAACATTGTACTTACATTCACTCTACTTTCAGGTTTAATCCTGACAATTAAACTTGTATCCATTATGAGAAACATATATCAGATAGGGTAGGCGAAAAGTTTTCAACTGTCGTAAAGCGATGAATAATCACCCGACTATCTGTCGCTCTGCAACCATTCAATCAGTCAGTTTAATCTTCGCGAAGCGATGGATACACAAAGCTCTCTCTACTTTCATAAAACATTGAATGCTGAAAGATTACGAAGCGATAAATGTTCATTTATTTATGTAACTTTATTACTATTTATTCAGTAATGGTTTAAAAGTCGAGAAGCTGGTGGATGCACAAGAGCTTCATCAAAATTGCTAAGTGACAAATGCTTACAAATCACGAAGTGATAAATCTCCAAGATTTGTGAAGCATCAAAGATTACCTTCAGGTATTAACACCAAGTGGCGATTCTCATCTGAAACTTCAATCGAAACCTAGAGGTTGTTATAGATAACAACAAAAACTGAACTGATATAGAAGACTGAAATTCGAATGAATAAAAAAATTAAAATTTTGGAATATGGAAAACATATTCGAAGAAAAAAATAGTCATTGACGTTTGTATTTTATGTTTTCAAGAGTCGATTTTGGGATGAATTTTTGCTTTTCGGTGTTTCACTGACATTTTTGGATATGCAAGGAATAAAATTCTTGAACGGAAATTGAATTTTATAAAATATTGAAAATTGAAATTGAAAGTCGAATAATGAAGAGCTTTCAAGAACAACAAAGACTATTCTCTGAAATTCAAAAACCAAATATCGGGAATATTTCTTATTCTACGTTTATTCATGTGAGGTTTCGGTTGTTTTCCATCATTCTGAATATATTCTCCAATTTTGCATGTTTCTTCAGCTTCTTTGATTGCTTGATTGATTGATTGATTGATTTGATTGATTGATTGATTGATTGATTGATTGAAACATCAAAGAAAAGCGGCAATTGGCAGAATAAATCAGAAGAAATAGGAAATCGGGTTCTTCGAAATTCTAGGGAAACGTATTTAACAAACCGAAAATCGTAAATTTTTCATTTCGTACATTTCCAAGGTGTTTAGAAAAGTTTTAGGCTGTTTTTTATATCTCTACGGCTTTTCATGTTTGCATTCTTAACTCATGTTTTTCGACAGTTCTGTTTAGATTGTGTTGTGAAATCCAATAATGAAACGAAGAAAATTTAATAAAAAAACAGTTCTCCAAAGGTTTTACCAAATCCAAATCACAAACCATCGGGAATGTTTTACTTGTACTATTGTTCATTTGGTTTTGCCCATTTTTCACAATTTTGCCTATTCCCGCATTTTTCATAATTTTTTCGAGAATTCCGCGTGAATTCAAAGAAAAAGCAAAATCGCATAGAAAATCATAAAATTACAATTTCCAACGTGAAACTTTAATTAACACATTAAGATTGTTACAATTTCTTGGATATTCAATGCATGTTTCACCTCCCTTCATAATTTTGAATCGAGTTCTGTATTGTTCATCATATTCTTACTTCTTTGATTCACAATTCAAATTTTGGGGTAGTTTAGCGAAAATATCCATTGTAATATTCAAGAACCCAGTAAAAAATTCAAATAAAAATCCAGAATAATTTTGAACGAACATGAGAACTCCAGAAATAAAAGAAAAAGTTCTTTGAAAATAAAAAAGGTGTCGCTAATTTTTGCTTTTGTACTTTTGTTGAATGGGATATTAGCGGTTGTTTTTCATACTTTTGAGTACTTTTGCAACATTTATATCTTTTCTCACTTTTGTTACTCCCCTCTTACAAGAGGAATGGTAAAATGGCATACAGAACTTCATAAATATACAACCAAATTTTCAAAATTTTGAATAATATGTATCTAAATAACGAAATTTTAATTCTAGATTTTCTATCAATGTACATTTGTTTCAGATTGAAGAACGTTCCACACAGGTTTTGACTCTTGACACTAGTTTCGAGTAGTTTCTTCTATATTTCATCCTTATTTCCGCGTTGTTTGGAGAGTTTTGCTAAAAATTGTATTACTAGATGAAAGAAAACGACAAGTAGTTCCAAAAAGGCGAGAATTTATACAAATCTCTCTTGAGATACCAATAATGATAAATCAAATATCGGGAATGTTTTATTCTTAACGTTTCTCTGAAACTGGATTTTAGACAATTTTCACAATTATCAGCAGTTCCAACGACATTCCATTTTCTTTCCAGTTTTCAAGCTTCAACTCAAATTTTATCGAAAATTATCACATTAAATTTGGAGAGACAAAATAATCACAAAGACAAGCCAGAGACTTTTCAGAATCATGTTGAAAACTCCCAAAATATATAAGTAAATTATCTTAAATTCGTAATCGTTCATTATGATTTCTAGGATGTTCCAGTTTATCTTTTGCATACTATGTAGAGTAATTTCTTGAAATTGTCATGACTAGCGAATTTTATTTGGTAAATGTAGAGAAACATCGACCTTGCCAGAAAAAAAAATTTGATTGCGGAAACAAATTTTGAGATCCCCTGAACTCAATTTCTTTGAAATTTGTCACTCTTCCTGAAATTCGCTACGATGAAGCAGTGCATGCGCAGGTATAGAATTTTTTCTTTATTTATTGGATGGTCTCAAAAAAAAAAGTTCTCCAAAACTCGAGAAAAATTTAAATACCAAACTGAAAACCGGTAATTCTTTATGTTGTACGTTCATAATGGTTTTTCGCATACCTAACGCACGTTTTGGTTTTTTTCATAGTTTTGAATATTTTCACCAATTTTTATTGTTTTTTCGTATTTTGGTTTTTCCCTCATCATTCGTTTTCAAGTTTTTTGAAGAATTTTGGATATTTTGCGACTTATTTCACTGATATATATATCTGATGTTTCCTGAAATTTTAGTGAGATTCAACGATTCCGGAATTTAAGGGGCATCCTTCCATATCAATATTATTCACTTATAATGAAATTGAATTTAAAATTTATATCAGTATACGAAGAATCCAAATTATCCAAAATATGTAAACGACATTTGCAGTCACATACCAAAGTGCCAAGTCCCATTGATGAACTTTCAATTTTTCCTCAGAAATATTCGCTTGGTTAACAGGATAAAGTTGAATGTACCACTCTCTGGAAAACGGCCTAAAGTACGGTCACTCAATGAACAAATATGTTGAAATATGTCAAATTGTCCTAATGAATACCCGATTTTCATTCGTTATATAAAAAATAAAAAATGAGAGCCTTACGTAACGCTTTGTTTGCACCTCCCTCCAACCCTTGTTCCACAGGATAACGTTTTATAAGCTTTCCTTCCCCCCAAAATTGCGTTACGTAACACTTAAACGCCAACAAAAACCCTTAAAGTCGTGGAGCAACAGATTACCAAAGGAGTCAAAGACTGCCGAGTGAAAACTGCTCATTAATCATCTCTCTTCGACATTTTCTAATCAGTCCGTTTAATAGTCATGAGGAAATAGAGGCTCAAGAATTTTGCTACAGGTATTCAAGAGTTGCAACGCAAAAACGCTAACAAGTCGCAAAGCGACAAATGCTCAAAAATTGCGAAGTGACAAATGCCCAAAATTTGCTGAGCGACAGATGCTCCAAGGTGTCAAAGGTTGCGAAGAGAAAAATGCTCATCACTTGTCTCTCTACAGAGTTTAATAGTGGCGAAACGACGGATGTACGAGAGTCGGAGGCAATAAAATGAAATTGAAGGTATACAGTGATTTCATCATCGCGCATAAAAATAGTAGTCAGGTTTTTCAAAGAATACGGACCCCGAAATCGGTTTTGTCATCTGTTCCCTTCTAGGAAACAAAATAACCACCAACAGATGAAATAAATGGAATCTTATATCTTCCCAATTTCTCATTTCGCATCGGTCGTTCATTGAAATGTTCGAACTACTGTCGCGGACGTTTTATGACTAGTTCAAATACAAAGCCATTGTTCGAACGGTCATTTGTAAGTTTCAGATCAGTCGAAAGAACCTAACAGATGTTCGCGGAAATCACGATCAAAACCCATTTCGTACGTTGGGATATTGTTTCCTAATACAGTTACTTTGAGAAAACCTCTAACCAGTCGTTTATATACTAAAAAAAACTACGGTTTTCAATAATGGGATCCACTGTTCCATTGAAAGTGAAATAATATCGGTTTATGTGATAAGTTTTCTCGCAGATTATGAAATTGTAGGCATGTATGTTGAATAATATGCTTTTGTGTTGGGGTTGTAGATTTTCCTCCCACCTAAATACACTTGCGAATTTTTTGGTCACTTGATGAAACCGCTTGAATACGAATGAATGCCCTTGCCATAGCATTAGAGCTCCGTTTTGACCCTAAGACCGCGTCACCCTAAAAACGTGATTAATAGCATTTTCCTCTCGACCTTTTACATTATAGTTTCCCCCATTGTTTATACTTACGTCCTATACCCATTTGGATATTTTCTCCATTAGAAAATTATAGTTGCTCGAAACTAATTATTGTTTTTATCCTAATATTTTGACAGCCAAGATCAAACTATGTTTTATGTGCATTATTTCATTCACCCTAAATTTATCATGCGGATTTACAAATCGAAATGGTTGCAAAACACTAACATTTTCCTATTTGGAATGAGCTACTTGTGTGATAAAGCAAAGAAATAAATGCGTAAATAAACGAGTCGGGGCCTTCGGCCCATCCTGCGCCTATGCGCCCCGATCCCTCTAAGCGCCTCGATCACTTTTTGGGCCCCGATCACTCTAGGTGCCCGATCACTATATACGCCCCGCTCTATATTCGATCATCTCTCAAAGCACCATAGGCGTATCAAAGTTTTCTTTATTATCACGAAAATCCTTAGAAAAATTGAGAGAATATACGATTGTAATGCGGTCGGTTTTCGATGTGAATGTCACAGTGTGAAAGAAACTGACGGTCGGAACGTAACGATAATATAAGATTTTGAAGTGTGCTGATGATGGTTTGCATATTTTTTTTCCATCAAGTATTTAAATTTTAGAATGTTATGACTCCGACGTAATGTCGTGTCACGGACATTTTTCCCGCCTCATCGCTCTAACACTACCGTAATAAAGCGGTTATACAACCGTATATAAAAATTGACAAGGATTAATGAGAAATGGAAATATTTCGACAAAGTCAAAGTCAAATTCAAATGTATCTTCTCAACATGAATTTCTATATATAATTTCAATTAATCGATGATATCGGGTATTCGACCAGTAATTTTGTTTATATGATGAGATGTAAAATGATTTATGAGATCAAAGTTTTTGGTTATTACTGTTGCTGTGAATCTTAAATAGAAAAAATAATTTATTGTAATTCACAACACGTAACACAAGTCTCAAAAACTACCAAAAAAGAAAGATTCAAAAACAGTGCATGAGGAAAATACCATTTCACTTCCCTAAGTTAATCATCGATCGGTCATGTGGCAACAAATGAAATCACGACCGATGCAATGCCCAATGTATAAAAAGTTTCGTACTTTGCGGGCTTAGAGGCTTTGGCTCGTTGCAAGCCAAAGTTCAAGATCAAACATAAGTAAAGCCAGATTTGTTTGAGTTTACACACTTCATATTATAGCTTTCATGTTACTCGATGGAATAAATACAGTTATTAAGTACTCTCATTTGAAAAATGTATTTTTGGGAACTTCGGTTGCCTCGTCCCAAAGAGTTAGAATGAAATTATGAATAAATAAAAGAAAAATGCGATACCCAGAAATTCGTTTTTTCATCATTATAAATATTGTTTTGACAATAGTGTTTGTTGATTTGTTTTTCATTTATTTCAACTTTTGTGTTTTAAAGCGCCTCGGCGCCGTCATTCACCACACAACTTTGTGAAGGAGGCACGGGGCTGAATAAATATTTATCGAAATTTCGAAAAGAATATACAAACTGCTGTGACAGTTGTCATTAATTGTCCAAAGAATTCACAACAATCACAAACCATTCAACAAAAAGTCCTTTTTTTCGACTTTAATTCTTTTAAATATTGAAAATAATTATTTCGATTAAATTTTTGTAGCTTTTCAAAAATTCGAAAAATATTTTGAATTTCAATGGTGATGCATTATAAGATTTGAAGGATGTCATTGATTTCTCTTTAATCATCAGTTTTACATGAGAGACCATGGCTGGTTCACAATGTTAGAAAAGTTAGGTTGTATTGTGTAAACCAAAAAAAAATCGCAAAATAATATTCAACAAGAATATATTTTGTTGTGAAAATGGTAATCAGAGAAACCGAGGTACGCAACAAATTATAGTAGCACCTGAGTTTCAAAATGCGTTTTAAGACATATAAATGTGTTTAAATTTATTGAAGTCGACAAAGGCATAGAATACGATTTTCTTGTATGAATACAAAATTACCGCTTCCTGGATTATATTCGCGTATAGCAAAATTCGAGGGGAATTACGAAACCGTCAGAACCTTTGAATTCGGCCTAACCGTTCATCCGAATTAATCATCAAGCATGGTGTTTTCCAAAACTCGAGTAGTCCTAAGCTGATGATTTATTCCATTTTTGTTCTCAGTAATTAATAAACCTCCACCACGTAAACGTTAAATATTAACTCGGATTCTTGCATGCCCGAAGATAATATGTCCCAAGTCGGTTCCGTTGTTCTCTCCACGTGGATTATAAGAAATATCCTCTTCGTTCCCTCTCTCTCTATCTCCGTCTCTCCCGACAGCATAAATTATTTAGAATCCCATTTAGCAGAAAACAAAGAACAAAGTTTATTATATTACCTTTACCTCCTCGGAGCCCGTTTTATGGCTTTTGGCTCGTAAAAATAACAAAATTATTACGAATTTATGAATCTACTTAGGAGTTTGATTAGTAAAATCGGGGCGGCCGCGAGAGAATGTTTGCCCGCGTGCATACGTTACAAGAAAAAAAAAATGTTTTTATGACGAGACTCCGAAGAATAGATAGTAAAGCACCTTAACTCAAAAAAGCAAAGTGATTATATGCAACTGCCACCAATATGCGGCCAATAAACAGTAATCCTATTATACGATTTGCATACGCAACTGACAATAAATTAGAATTACACCATTATTTATGATCTATGCCACCGTAAACATCATAAATCATAATTACGAACTGCTGACTCTTGTGAGCGTTCATAAAAATTTTCGAATTTTGATCGTCTCCCGCGAATATTCCGGAAAACGTTGTTTTTAGGAAAAGTGAAACGATTTTTTCAATCCCATTGGATTAAGGAAAGTTGATGTATGATAGCTGGTTCGACCTGATGGGTTTTTAAATCCCATAATACGTTTTAATCTCTGGTCGATATTTCTATTATTCAGGCTGTTCCGTAATTTTCCGATAAATAAATATGAAAATTCGAGAACGTCAATAACTCAAGTTAATCCCCTTATCGATCCGAAGAGAGGATGGCCATTATCCCCGTAAATGAGATTGTTCTTTATTAGCGGTAACCATAAATCCGGATGAATGTAGATTTTCGTCACTTTTTTTCCTTCATTACGGGGTATTTTCATTCGGTGATCTAAGACGATATAAGTTCTTGATGAATTGATCGGATTGCATAACGAGAATTTTGTAACGTTTTTTTTTATACTCGCTTGCTCCAAAATTTTGTTTTCGAGTAAGGAGCAAAATTAAACACACTAGCTTTTCCTTCCAACTTCTCATAAGCGTTTTTGACCTTTTATTTTTACTCATAAACTCACAAAATTGCTTTTTAATATTTTTCGGTATTTTAAATCGTTACGATAAATTCCCAGTTCTTCTCGATGAGTAGAACTTTTGACGATGCTTTTGAAAATCCTTTACTGTTTCTAAACTTCTTTGAAAATTTCGGATTCATCGATACATCTTAGATTCCACTAGTATTTAAAAAATCGCGATAGCTTTTTTCCATTTTCTCATTAAACCGAGAAAATAATTTCACAGCATAATTGACATTTACCTTAATTGCTCTAAATTTGCAACGATATAACAGCTGATACAATTTATATTCAAAGAATGTATATTATAGAGACTGATTATTCATGCAAATTAATTTCATACCGATTATTTATCGACATTCGTTCCTTCCGTTACCTACGACTTATGAATTATTGCAGAATGGAAAAAAGGATTTCGTTATAATTACAAAAAGAGAAACCAGCGAGGGGATTGTTTTTATTAAGAAGAAATTAATTCCGTGTGTATAATTTATCGGATAATATTCATTTAATGGTAGTAATATTTCATGAATAAATAAATAATCGAAATTATAAAACGGTGCAGTCGAGATGAAACGATCGTTTTGAATGGAAATAATCTCATTAGTGAAGGTGGAAATATCGAAATGACTTAACAAATATGAATGCCAGTGGAGGATGATTATTTACAAAGCAGCGGGTGGCTATTCTGAAACGAGCACTAGGAAACGACTTGAGAAACCATGTCGAAAAGATGTAAATAAAGGAATATTTTGAAAACATCGCATCGCATCCGCGCAGTTGGTTAAACAGACTTCACGTTGCCATCTGTTGTTTTTCTTCGCAGAAATCTGGAAGAGAAGATCGGGCCAGGGGGATGATGGGAAGTTGCCGATATTCCCGGTGGAATGTGAAAGGGAATCAAAGAAAACAGAAGTTGTATTCAAACAGCCTTCTTAAGGTTCGGCGCGGCCGTTTTGTCCCTGTCTTTGCATAAGAATGACCGCATTGCCATGTCGAGATATGCAACGCGAACGAAGTTTGAATCTTTTCCAATCTTGCGGACCGCCCGCCGAGCATTTAAATATTGAAAGAACAATTTCTGGTACCGTGGCGGCTCGACGCGGCGTCGTCGCAAGCGCACCTCCGGGGAAATAACGAAATACATATTCGGGACGTTCCGAAGCGACGCGACTCTCGATTGTGAACAAATCAATCATCATCCGGTTTTCGTGGGTTTCGAACAATCCGGATTTTCGTAACCCATATATTCGGGGGACTCTTTAAATAAGGCCCCGCTTTCGGGCCTTCATTTGAATTTCATTCGATTCCACCGAATTTTATACATTTTATGCAAGAATAAATCTTGGAACTTTTTATCCGCATCTTTCGAACTCGGAATATTACACCATTACGGCAACGTTAACAGTTTATTGTACCGTATCACTCCTGTAACCTTCTGATGAATGCAAAAAAATAAATTAAAATTTTTTATAATCTCATATTTTACAACACATAAACAAAAACCCCACACATAATATAATTAAATTTTGAAATTTTTTTTCTTTAATGTCGAATTTTAAATTTTTAGGACGAATGTTTAGTTTTTTTTCGGTTTCGACTCTGATTTTGGATTCTCCAGTTTCAAGTCTTGAAATTGTAATTTATTACATTGGTATTTTTAGTTTTACTAGTCTATTAACAATTTTAAAATCCATCCGCATTCTTTTGGGTCAACGGAATGTATTTCCTGATTACGATAACACATCGCTTACATACTTTTCTGTCTAGTGGAGCTTCAAATGTTTGTACTGACAATCAATGGCACTTTTATGAATATGTGTGCATAATTGTAATTACACCAATATGTGTTGCATAAGGCTTTTTAACTATTTTTTTTTCCTTTTTGAAAAATTGAAATATTGTGTTTTCCAGTATCAATTTTATATTTCATATTTGAGAGTTAGACTTTAATTTCAGGTTTTGAAGTTCGATTCCAAGGAATAATTACTTCAAATTTCAGAATTTTAGGTTCCATTTGCCAGCTTTCAGTTTCGCCTTTTACCTGTCGTCGATTTCTGTTCGAAATTTAAAAACTGGAATCTCGAAGCTAAAACCAAAGTTAGAATCTAAAAACTGACACAAGAACCAAAATCCCGAATCCAAAACAGCATCTGAATTTAAAACATGCTAAAATTGAAAACGAAAAAATCAATGTCTCAAACCTGGAAGAAGACACAATTTTTTCTGGAGTTCACTCCTTAAGAAACGATATATAAGTCGCCTAGTACTGAAAATATATGGGCAGTGAAATCGAGTGTTACAGAAGGATCGGGACTAATAGGAGGAGTCACCTCCATAGGTTCGCTTGTGTTTGAGATGAACGTGGAACTGGACGCACCGCAGAAGGCCCCGCTCGAGCGTGCACTTCTGTTCATATCGCACACTTACAGGCAATATATAAACATAATATATGTAATAAAGGTAGAATAGTTTACAAAACAGAAGATATAAAATTAAGGCAGATTGAACTGCAACACAGCTAAAACTTAAAGTCAAGATATTCCTGGACAGAGTAGAATGCATTGAGTCTTAAGCAGGGACTTCACTTTGGACTTGAACTTCTTGGCACTCAAACAACGAAATTTGTCAGGTAGATGATTGTAAAATTTTACCGATCGTTGGGTCGTAGTCAATCGGTGCCTTGGTATTGCTAGACAGTTCTCATTTCTGGTATATATCATCCATATACTCTGATTGTGTGAATAGTGTAGATCTATTCCGATGAACATGCAACAAACAAGCCTATATGTAAGCACAGGGAATGATAAGTATCCCCAAATCTTTAAACACACCTCTACAACTTTCAGTCCTGGAAATCACTGTTCATTTTTGTTTCAGAAATAGTTGAGTGGCACCTGTATTTCCACCCCAAAGCTCCACGCCATATGTAGCCTTCCTATGAAAGACGGAGTAATAGCAAGAACACCCCTCACTTTTCCCAAGAATTGATCTTATTCGTCTTACAGCATCGATAGATGATGATACCTTCTTACCCATTGCGTCTAAGTGTTCCTTTCAAGTGAAGCCGTTATCTACAAGGAAGCCCAACGAGGAAATACGCCTTCGAATTTGTGGTAAGTATTAGATTTTGAATTTTTCCCTCATTTACCTTTAGGCCATTTTTCAGGAACCATTGAAAGGTGAAATCCAAAGACTGCTTTGCACATTTCTTCAAATGTACGCCGTCTGTTTAAAATCATCGTGTCATTCGCATACATTTTTACAGCATGTTTGTTGTCCGAAGCCATGAGATTATTCACATACACTAAAAACAATAACGGACCTAAAATAGATCCTTGAGGAACTCTTGCCCTAACCTCCATTTTAGATGATATGTTTCCTTGGAAACTTACTATTTGTAGTCTATTTTTTAAATATGACTTTATAACATTTAATATCTGTCCTCTGATGCTATACATCTCAAGTTTGCCAATTAGTTTCTTATGATCTACCGTATCAAAACCCTACTCAAGTCTACGCTGGTTAAACATCGCCCTTCTTGTAAAGAGGCACTAATCACGCAATCTTCAACTCTTCAGGAAAAACTTCCTGTCGAAAACATTTATTCATAATTATGCTTAAAGGCTTCGCAATAATATATTTGCATCTTTTTGAAAGCGCGACTGAAACACCATAAAAAAAGACATAAAGAAAGACAAGTTTTATTTTTCATTTTTGTCTGGTGAAGTTCCATATAGAAACATGGAATCCTCAAATCTATCCATATTTTCAAGATATTCCTGATCATTTCTGGAACTGTCTAGTGAAGAAGTACACATCCGGCAGAAAAAGGAGTTTAATGCTTCCACACCCGGACCCCACGACGATTCTTGCTTAACTGATTTTATTTTCGAATTTATTACATTCCATATCGCCTTGGTTTTATGAAATCTCTGTCAACATTCGTATAGTGCTCAGTCACTTCTTTTCTGTATTTGCTTCTGAAGCTAATGTATAAATCCCAAGCTCGCTCATCGTTTTTTATCTTGATTTCTTTTTCGACAAATTTTCATTCTTTTTTCAGGAAAGTTTCCTTGCCAAATATTAGAAGACATATTGTGAAAATTTCAAACCATATAATTCTGTTGAATCTACATGTTCCTTATAGTTAAAACGTTCTTTTAAAAAATTGATATTAAAATCTTCCATTAATACAATATTTTAGTATCCAGCTAAGCTCATTTCAAACAACATTAGTTCAAGTTGTTCCAAGAATATGTATATATCTTGAAACGACTGAATACCCATGATACCATTCGTATATATATATATATTAGATGATATCGGGTATTCGACCAGTAATTAAAAAATCGCTTTTCTTTTATAAAACTCTATATTTCGTTCGAAATTCGAACCTCATCGGGAGATGATGACAAGTGAAAATTAAAATTTCAATTAACTACAAATAATTTTAATTAAAATTTCAATGCTAACTACAAATAATTTTAATTTTCACTTGTTCATCTCCCGATGAGGTTCGAATTTCGAACGAAATATAGAGTTTTATAAACTATTAAAGCGTTTACTGGTCGTTTGCCTTCTAATCAGATGACTACGTCTAGAAATGATACAGTAATTAATAATTATATCGAAATAACTATATTGACAAGTGAAAATTAAAATCAATGCTAACTACAAATAATTAAACAATGCCAACTAGAAAAACAATTCAAACAGGTCCAGTTCTACTCTTGTCGCATTTCAAAAGAAAACTATAGATGTTGTCTCTTCTTATATTCGTCTTCTTTTTCTAGGATCGTTACATCTTCAAATTTCATAGCATGACCAGTCCTACGAACATGTTCACCTAACGCACACCTTTCTGGTCTCAGCCTTGCGTCGCTCTTATGCAAAGCTAAACGTTTCTTTAATGCTTGGGAAGTTTGACCAATATAACTTAATGAACAATGTTGACAGTCGATTTTGTACACCGTATTCTTCAAATTTCATTTTCGGAAAAACATCTTTTTGTTGGTGGAATAAAGGTTTTAGTGTTACTAAATTTGAATTGGAGATATTAATATTTGAATATTTCTTGAATAATTTTCTCAGCTCATCAGAAAGGCCAATGGTATAAGGTAAAGTGATAAAATGTTGCTCAACGTCCAAAATTCTCCTTTCTCTCAACGTATTTTCACCAAAAATCAATCTCTTCAAATAATTTCTATTGTAACCATTCCCTTCCATCATTAACATAAATCTTTGCAAACCACTTTTTAGGTAATCTGGGTGTGTTATATTGTTTATACGATTCTTCATATTGATGATCATGTTCGATTTTATGCTCGGATGTTGATACGAAAGATTGTTGCGTTAGGTGAACATGTTCGTAGGACTGGTCATGCTATGAATGTAACGATCCTAGAAAAAGAAGACGAATATAAGAAGAGACTTTTCCTTGAGATGTGTCACATAGATCAACATCAAACTATGAATAAAAAGACTGACACAAATAATCTCAGCAACATCTATAGTTTTCTTTTGAAATGCGACAAGAGTAGAACTGGACCTGTTTGAATTGTTTTTTCTAGTTGGCATTGTTTAATTATTTGTAGTTAGCATTGAAATTTTAATTTTCACTTGTCAATCATCTCCCGATGAGGTTCGAATTTCGAACGAAATATAGAGTTTTATAAAAGAAAAGCGATTATTAATTAATGGTCGAATACCCGATATCATCTAATAAATAATAACACGACCGATAATTCGGCAAGAAAAGTGGGCAGCTACCAATTAAATAAACATTCGTTATTTATTTCACCGATATTTCGAACTGCCCACTTTTCTTGCCGAATACCCAAGAAAACTTGAATTTACATAAATATCCGGCAATTTGCTCCAAAAACAATGAATCCCCATTAATATATATATATATATATATATAAGAGAAATGAAACAGTGTTGATAGAAGTCAAAACTGTTTCGTGGCAACAAGCCATGGATATGAATTCAAAAATATATGCAAACATAAAAGATGGTAAAAAATGACTCACTTATTTAGGATCCACACATGTTAAGGACGAAGGATTGTCGTCTTTCGTAACAATTAGAAACCAACTGAATTGTAATATCTATACCAAATATCAAATGAAGTGCATATTTTGTACAAAAAACATGAAGGAAATCAAACTTTAATAAGCTATATATCGAGAACGAATCGATTCTGGTCCTATATTTATGGGACTTTATTTCTTGAAACTATTGGAGAATTGGAATTATAAATCCGAAATTCAGGTTGATTTCTAGGTTTTCAGATTCAATTTCTAGTTTTTTTCAGATTTCAGTTTCGGTTTTACAAGCTTTGAGATTCAAATTTCAATGTCTCAAATCTGAAACCCCAAAGTTCGAACCTAAGAATCGAAGGAAAAACAAATCTCGAATTTAAAATTAAATCCAAACTTCAAACAAAATTTTGTAGATCAAAATTGAAGTTAAACTAAAAAAGATAAAATGTCAAATCTAAAATAAAACTCAAGTTAAAACTTCTTGACGCTCAAGACAATATTAACTGCTATGTCGTATAGAAAATCATATTTATGCCTCTGGAGTAAAGTACGGTTCCCTCCCTCAGATTATTTGTGACTGTGTCAGAGAATATTTGTAAAATATCAAAAAAATTACCGATACATTCTAAATTATAACAGTGTACGATATTGTTTTAGCAACTGCTGAGGGAGATTATTAAACCTTTTACTACAATTATCGAAAATAAGAATATTTCTTTTTACGATCGCTTTAGCCACTCTCCTGCATACCGCAGTTATTGACTGTTGCGTTAAGTCATGGATGTCAGCAGCTTCAACTTAAACCTGTTACAATTTTTTTTTAAATACAATGTACTTTTCAGTTGAATATTCATGGCAAAATTGAACATAAGATTCTCAAAGTGAATTCCTACTTGGTTGCGACCCCAACAACGTAAAGCAATTAAAATTTGTATAACAGAAGACAGGCCTCCCCGCTGTTATCCATATTTAAAGATTGGCCGAATAAGTTGTCCAACGCCATACGCCATTTTCCGTATTTATTAGTAACGATTTTGCTTATTCCTTTCTTATTCTTAATTTTTATGGCTGCAGTACTCTAATTTTTCATTAGTTTATTAGTAAAACTGCTAAAGATTTGCAAGATTAAAGAAGATTTCGAATTTTCAGTATAAAGTTTTTTCAATGTTTCAGACAAGCAGTCGAATTTCCCACTTTTTTAATGAGAAATTCCTTGTATCATTATAGGAAACAAAGCGTGATTAGGGCCCGTCCATTAATCACGTGACTTTTTTTCATCATTTGTTAACCCCTCTACCCTTTGGTGATATGAGGTGATATTTAAGACTACCCTTTCCCCAATCCATTGTATTTTTAATAACTAGAAAGAATCTTAAATTTATTCGAATATTATCTTTAAATACAAGTTTTAAGTATTATCTTATTTTATTCTGAAATTAACGACCATGATAAAAATTAAAATAGTTACTTATATATTTAGCATTTAATCATAATTATGATGGATTGGACCTTACTAGTTACTAGACCCCTCTTTTCAAAAATAACAAAGTGTTAATTGGTGGGAAGCAGAGAAGTGTTCGAAAATGGAAAAAATGCAAGCAATTGCTTCGAAATGAATGTGTAATTTTGAACCTAATTCAATTTGAATGACAATAACGATACAATAAAAGAAATGAATTAAATTATAACGAACCTCGAAAATTTATTGTCAACATTGCTTAACTATTCACAGAAGGACTTATTGAATATTCAATTGAAAATCTGAAAGATGACATGAATAATATATTGACTAACATTTAGTTTGATATTCGAAAAATTATTGAACCGTTCCAGCGTTTACTGAAAGAACATTAAGACTCTCCTCACCTATTACGTGGAAATGTGAGTCGCCCTTCATAAGTTAGCGGATTCCGGTTTTTCCGAATGAACGAACTTCAAACGTCGATTTAAATTTTCAACTCCCGTGAACTTTTCTGTCGATTTAGAGGATTCCAACGTCGAATCTTCCACTCCCTGGAAAAAGCTGTACAATCCCGAAAATCTGGAATAGCCGATTTCGGTGCGTTAATCACCCTTCCGCCGATAAAATCGCAACCGAGGGTAACTTTTGCGAGGCCCCGGCCATCATCATGACGAAAAGGGTCGCGGCGTCATGAAAATGCTTCAAAAGAACGCGCGTAATTGTGTTGCCGGGAGCCCTAGGAATCTCAATTAACTTGTATCTTAGGTGAACAGTTTTCTCGACCCGCCGTCGCCGCTCGACCCCCGCAATTTACCCTTCGTCCCTTTCGTCGGCTTCATTAGTTCGCGCCTTTTCCAACGATGCTACTTTATATTTTCCTCGAAATCAATTTCGTCTTTTATTCCTACATCTCTAATATCGTTAGTTAATTCACTTACAATGGAAATTTCCACTCCTTAATTTGTTTCGCTTGATAAAGCAGCCCTTAGAAGTCCTTCTTGAAATTTATAGTTCTCTCAGCTTGCTTAGGATTCCGAAATTGAAAATAATCTTTTTTTGAATGAATTTGACGGACATAATAGATTAGCGTAAAAAGTCGTGTCATGAACATCTATAGTTCAAATCGCAATGGTAGGATTATTTTTTTTTTTGCAATATTGCCTAATTGTATTCAGAACTTTTCTTTAGTCTATGAAACAATGTTGTTCGTGATCATATTTTTATTATTCATCGCATATTAATCTTGTTTTTGCACATTTTACTTTTTATGACTTTATCTTCAATTATATCATAATTCTGTAACAAGTTTAATAAGGTTAGAATTTAACTACTACAAAAATTTTAAAAAAGTTGTGAAAGTTTAAAATGTCAGATCCAGAGGTTATAGGTCAAGTGATTTCTGTAAAATTGAAATCACCTGTGACAATAAGATAGCTAAATAAGATAATTTCAAGATTTTTAACATTATTATTATCATCATTAAAAAATTGAGTGAGACAAGATTGAGGATGAATTGTTTTTTATGTAATGATGAGAGAATAGTGTCTATTTTGGGAATGTCTATAAAATTCTCTTTAATGATGAAAGTTGAAAAAATATCAAATAAACAGATACAGACACCGCTGCCGATACGATTTTCCCTATCCGTGCGATATAATGTTTAATTTTAACTAACTAGTTCAAAGTGGTGGATTTTAACCAAGATTCAGTTACATCGATCGTTCTAATTTTTTTTATAGCTCTACCAGACACAAACACCTAGTATCGTCATTGCTACTAATAGCATGCACGAATCGCAAATACGAACAATGGAGTGATAAACTTCAAAACAGTTGACAGTTTTATGTTGTTTTGAACGTAAAACTCGATTATCATTTCAGGAGTATCTATGGGGGAAACTACCCCTTTACGTTTGAGTTATAGTAAATACTTTAATGACATGTCGCATAAATTACAATTAAGGGAAGCAGAGTGATGAGAAACGGTTGAGTTGTGGGGTTAGACGAGACCTTTTATTACCAGAACTTTGTTGATATATACTTTCTCATAAACTCGCAGACTTCGTTTGAGAAATATTACTACTCGCGGCAGAGCGTACTGCCTGGAAACTTCGATTAATATCTGAAATTTGTAACTTAAAAAAGAACGTTCTATATTAATGTCGACGTAGCGGAGGTTTATAATTCGACGGATGCCGATTTTTTGACATCGGAAATCCATCCGACCAAAAATAACGAACCGCTTTCACCCTTAACCGATATGGATATATTGGAAAAATATGTCGATGCTCATGGTTTGGAAATTATTTGCGGTTCGCTAAGCGGAATTTCGAGGGGTAATATATTATTTTCGCGGAACGGGCAAAATGAAAACTGGAAAAAATTGTTTCGATACTAATAACAAATTTTTCTACGGTTCTATTTGGAGGTTTTTCATTTATGCTGCCCTAAAAACGAGCAAAACAGGGTCATAAATATCAATCTGTCGTTTTTCTGCTTTTCGAGTGAAATACTAGTTCAAACATCCGATTTTTCGCTGTAACCTTGTTCCAAGATGCCATTCATGTGTAAATTTACAGGATTGGAGCTTCTACAACTTTTTTTTTCTTTAGGTTCCCTTTGATGTTATTTATGAAACCTGGAGTGCGACCATGTTTAAAAGCTAGGGCAATCGATATGAGGACAGATTAACACACTGCACTAACTAGGTATACACACACACAACGGTAGGAGCGCCTAGCGAGATTTTCATCAAAAAAATGCCCCAAATTAACTAAATCTGGAGGTGAATTCATTACCAAGATAGAAGTTCAAACGGCGAGCTCTATATGCACCTCGATCACTATAAGTTTTATATATTAAAATTCTGAATAGACTATACAATCACAATTAAATAATCAGATTTTCAACATTAAAAACGTATTACCACTTAATGAAATTGTTAGTTTGAAAATGTTGAAAAATTTTTAATTCTGAGATAGTTGATTTTTCAGATAATATTATGAAATTATCGGCTTGGATTATTAATATTTAAAAATTATTCATAAAATGAATCATAACAACCTGGAGGAATTTATAGACATCGAAAAAAAAAATTAATTTTTGGTTAGGTTAGAAATTGTCTATTTTAAGTGGATGCGCTTGAAAATTCATATTCGATTAAATATCTAATTTTATGTGTTGTTCTCAAATATGGATTTATATAAACTACATCGATAATTATTTAATATTTAATAAATACAAATCGCACATGCTTATGCATATTTATAATACATGAATTATAACGTACCTTGCACCCACGTGTTTGTAGATGTTCTGGCGATATCATCTACACCCCTTTCTGCCATAATTATTTCAAAATATTTTCAGTTCACTTTAGCAAAATATAATGACAAAAATTATAACTTCACAATAAAAATATTAATTATTGATATTTATAACAAAAATAGCAATACAGCAAGTACATCGATACTGATAGAAACAAACAAGCTGCAGCATACTCTATGTACGTCTTAATACACTCACAACCAAATGTTGCGCACCAAAAACGTAAGGAGGTCATTCATCAGTAGATTTGACTCCTCACATTTTTCTCATACCGCCGACTTTATATATGAAAATCGATTCTTAAGGAGTAAACTCCCAAAAATAAAAATAAAAGGTCCTCCAATATGAGCAATTGAATTTTGACAGAGTATAGCGTTCGATACGATAAGATAATAAAGAAGAACGTGACAGGTTGTCAGATATCACAAAAAAAATATGATCGGGGAAAAAAGAAAGGTATATTGACAGGCTTAAAAAATTCCTTAAGAAATATCAAAATTCATTGAACAACTTCGGAAAGATATCAAAAGTAAGAGAAGGTATGAGCAACTCTACATATTTGAAAATCGAATAATTGAAAACGAAGTCAATGTTGTTTTAAAAACGCTCAACTTTACAGAATTTATTTGAGATGTCAGGGGGACATATTATAAGAATTGTAATCATCGACGGTATTTTCAAAATAGGACAAAGTGTTATTTTCAAATCGCAATTAAATGAAATGAATACTAATTGATTGTTCATTTATTGATATCAGATTTTTCGAAGGGAATTCCATTTAAAAAAACTGAAAAATGTGCGGAATGTTTTTAGATCGTTGATATGATAGTAGGCGATTCTGCGGTCGCCAAATAAAATGTTTCTACTTGTCATACGCTATAATTGGTATCAGAGATTGACGTTTACGATAATTCACGGAGCAGCGGGCAGCAAGTACAACCGCTTCTTCTCTCTCTGCTGTCATGTCACAAGTAGTTGTTGTTTTATCGATACATCGTCTATTGATCTACGTTAGTTCTTCATGATTGATGACCGGTGCTGAAAAGCGAGAATGGCGAATGAAATTGTCGGATGAAAAACGAGTATTTTTCCCTCCTTTTCGTTTCGCGTTATGCATTCAACGCTTCAACTTTTCAGGTGACATTCCTTCAAGAACTTTATAAATCGTCAGAAATAAATCTATGTGGTCTTTCTCATTAGTATTTTATTTTCTTGTCTATCCGCGGCTCATTATAAATTTAAATGAGGATTAGCGATGCTCATCAGAGCAAAGGAGCTAATACTAGTCGAATTCCCTACATTTTTTTTCACGTTGCAGGGCGATCGCTTGAAAAATGTTTTACATTAGAATTCACTTAAAATTTCAACTTAATTGCGTTTTAATTTGGTCCTTTGTCAACGCGTCCGTTTTGAACGAGCTAACGATTTTTTTTTATCCACCGGGACTCGGTCTCGACTCCCTAAAATTTGATACTTTCGAGGGATAAATCTGTCAAGGTGGACCAAATAAAAACTTCCTCGGGGTGAACGGTCATCCATTGCCGGAAACTGAAGATATCTAGGGGATTCAGCTAACTTTCAAGGTAAACGTCGAATTCTATTAATAATTCTGGCGTCCTTCTTCGCCAGAGTGATAAATGTTCCAGGAAATGACATTTATAAGAAGGCTCTGATTACCAACATCTGGAGACGTCGGGAAGAGGAACACATTCTGCGGATAACCGCCATATGAAATCAATCACGCGGACGCCGCTCCGAAATCTCTGGAATAAACGGAATATTGTTCGGTTTTTTCCCGATTACATCCCCCTCTCTCCCCGGGACCATAATTATGGACGCTCGCCGGGAAATAATTAGTTTATTGTCTTGTCGCAGCCGCCCTCAGTTGTGATGCACATTAGTGTCGCCACCCTGACCCGCCCCATCGGTGAAATTTGCCGACACACACAAACACACCGCTCGCTCATCTTCCGGTCTAATTTCCGCCTGTCTAGTCTGTTTCAATTTAAAAACGCATCGCCGATTTACGAGGACATTCGACTGATGGCACATTTTCAATCTATGAAAACAAAAGATGATTAAAATTACCCGGGGGAAAACTAATTTTAAAAAATAGAATGATAATCATCTTGATGTATCAACGATATCAAAATTATGATGAAATGAAATCAAAATATGCAATGCTAAAACGACGAATTAGTTTCACCCTATTCAATAAGTCAAAATCCTATTTTTTCATTAACAAATTGGCAATTCGAGCGTTAATCCCAGGCCGCAATGTAAACAGTCTTTGACGGGGACTAGGGTTAGACCAAATCCGCCTACGCGTTTCGTAAATCAAGGATTATTAACTGTTCGTAACGTTTGAACACTCGTGGTTGGGCACTAATAAGTAAACTGCTGTATTACATTCGATCACCTACAAGAGGACTTTCAATTAATTAGTTTATTGCCTTAGTACACCACGAGCAAACGTCCATTAACTAACCGAATTATAATTTGTATTTTACAAGGTCCCTTAATCGCATATATTCATTATTGAGTGGATTTAAAGCTTCCGCAGACTTTATGTAGGTCCACAGTAGTTTAATCTATATCAAAAATAACTATTCTCATTGGAACATTTGACCTCTTTTTTCTTAGCTTTGCCTCATCTTCAAAGCTGATGGACCTCAAGAAAGAAAAATGGGATTCATATGTTAAGAAGAAAAAATGTAATATTAATTTGGCAAAATATTCATTAATAGCGTTGAAGGTGAATTGAACGAGTTGGGAGGCTCAGCCACGCCTCTTCAACAACAGGTGCAAGATTTCAAAAATTTAAATATTTGCTCAAGTCTATTGTGTATTCTGGAAAACATCCTAGTTTGTTGTGTCCCAATATATGAATTTTAAATTCACGTCCGTCATTTCCTGTAGGTACCTACGTTGTGGCTTCCTTTATATAGTCTACCTGGTCGAAGCTCCACATTTCGAACGCTCGTTGTGCATTACAAATTTTTGTGCGTGCTTTCCACAACAAAGCAGCAACAGCAGAAAAGCCATAAAATTCTATTTTAAATTATCTGATGCGTCATCTCTCACCGGAGATGTGTCTCGAATGGAAATGTGAACATTTGCGGTGAGAGTTTTTCGTTTCTCTGTTGATGGACTGTAATTATAATGGATGCGAAACATAAATTAGTTCGCTAATGATCGAAACGCAACGCAAGTCGGGGTGGCCGCGAACGAGAGAACCGATTGAAACGTACGCGAATCGACATGGAAAATTGAACACGACTAGAGCGAAAATTGCTACCATTCTACGAATTCGAATCGAATTGATTTCACCACGAAGTCCATATATATGTTACGGAAATTTATATACTGCATGATCGTAAAACGGTCGGCGCCCGGGAGAACTTGATATTTTGCTTACTAATGAATCATAAACTTTTCTCTATAAAATAGATTTACGATCGAAAATTTTACGGTATCCTTTACGAACAAACTACGAATCATCGGTAGGAGAGGCACTGTACCAAACCTGTAATTTGCAATAAAATCGATTTGAATATCCTATAACTAGGCTTTTTAATTTTTTTGAGTTCAATTCTATTGCAACTCTGGACAAAACATGTCGCTCATTTCAGTTGTTTCGAATAAAATTTACAGCTCAAGCACGATGAACTTAGTACCGGCCTACTTTTCGAAAAAACCAGTTTCGAATACATGTAAATCCAATTTCCAGCCATCATGCTTCGAAAGGTACGTAGAATCGTTGGTCCTAGATAGACATGTTCGATTCGATACCGACCATTTTTGTATCGTATCGTTGTGAAAGCAAAATACCGATTCTCTCCATATACGTATACGTCAGTACCGGCTATTGTGATACCCCACGTTATCGATTCAATAATAATATGTAATAATAAAATTTATTCATTACAACATTATGAACCAGATCGTTCGCTTCGCTCGCGACCTGACCGGCCTTCGGGCGCCTTTTTTTATTTTCATCCACTCTCTTAGGTCACTATAGGCGTAACGAATTTTTCTGGAATATCACCAAAATCGTTACGAAAATTCAGAGAGGTTGCAATGCGGTCGATTTTCGATGTGAATGTTACGAGATGAAAGAAACTGTTTTTTATTTTGGCTATGGTCGAAGTGTAGCGATAATATAAGATTTTGAAGTGTCCGGATGATGCTTTCCATTTGTTTTTCAAGTATTCATATTGAAGAGTGTGAAGTGATTTCTTCTTCATTATGTTATGTTATGCTACATCCGTTTATTCTAGGCCATTGAAAAGAATATTTTTTTCTTATATAAGTTTATTTTCATAGTACTAGTCGAAAATCTGTGAATTTATTTTTCGAATTTTTATTTTATTTTTCATTTCAGCTTTGATCAAACCAAAGCGGGGCTATACGATTTTGAAGTGAGTTGTGGATCAAAGACAGAGAGTAATTTAGCTCTGCTAATACCAGAACGGGAGGTATACGCTTGAATTGACCGTTCAAGGAATTGTGACAAAGGATCAAAATGAAAAACCCAGAAAACCAAAAAATGATGAAAACTTAGAGAAATAACACAAAATCATGGAAAACAGCCAAAACTACTCTTAGAAGAACAAAACGAGAAATTTTCTGTATGTGACTTTTGTTAAAATCAAGAATTTTCTATTTTATTTATTAGATTCTAGACATGGTTTTCACGAGTTTTTGGCATCCCCATCAATATGTCCATTGTTTTTCCTCGTACTTCTAAATACAATTTTAAAAACACTCTTGAAAAATATGGGTCAAGAATCAAAACATAAAAAAGCAATAGAAATATAAAAGATATAAACATCCCGGAAAGTATAACAAATAAACAAAATGGCAAATTTACATTTTTCGGTTTGTCAGTTAAACTTTTCTCGAATTTTGGATAAGTCGATCTCCTTTGTTTGAAATTCTGATAGTTATTCTGCCCAGTTATTGACCATTCTTTGAGATTTCCTTTTTTTCGGACTTATGAAGAAGTTATTCAAAATTTGACCATCAAAATTGAAAAAAAATTCGAAAAATACTGAGAATTATGAAAAACAATTATACTAAGTGTCGATCTGAGACAAAGTCTCGAAACTAGTCTAAAGGGTTTTGCCATTTGTGACCATTTCATTTCGAGACAAAGTCGTGAGACTCGAAAGCCGCAAAAGTCTCGAGACCTACCTAGAACATTTCATATCCAATTGCGAATCAATGCGGTGAAAGTATTTGTGAGATTAATTTTTCTCGTGGAATGAAATCGCATGAAGTCTTTGCTTTTATTATTGCCTATAAATTTGCCAGGAGCGGAAAATGGAACGAAGGCCATTTTGGGTAAAGAAATGAAAAAACGGCCATGAGTCTCGAGATTGATTCGTCCCAGATGCACGCTTATTGTTAGCATTAGAACTCTAGTTTGACAAAAATACAAAATGAGAAATAACCTATTTTTTTGTACAATTTTTGAAGTTTTCGAAGTTTTAACTTTTCTTCAAATTCTGTCTTGAATTTTTCAAATTGTCAACGTGTTTTCCTTAAAGTTTCTATTCTTTTGTATTTTAGGCGGCAAATTGTGACAAAGCTCTCCAAAATTCCAGTTGAAAACCAGAACTCTGGATAAACATAAAAAAATTGAAGAAACTACCCACAATAAAGAAAAACAGCATATTCTAAATTTTCGTGTCTTTGTAATTCATTCGAATTAAATATATGCCGTTTTTTTTATTTTTTGTTTTTTTCCGTTTGAGGGTATCCTGTCATCGTCTTACGTAACGAAGGGAGGAAGGGAGGGGGACGACAAATATCAGGTTTGTCAAATGCGTCAAATGAAGGGGGTAAAAAATCTTCAAAAATTGCTCCCGAGGGACTAACATACGCGACGAAACTCATATCCTCTATTATTTTAGGATATGATCTATATTCGTTCCGACAGCTTAAAATCGAATATTAAGATCGAATGAAGTTAAATTACTAACTATTTGGACTAGGATTATATTTTATTTTCTTTCAAATATTCACTTACAAGGTCTTTGCCAAGATAATTTGGTAATGTCGGGTTGATAGTATTTATCAACTGAACGAATCTCCGAATACATCATAGTTTCCGTGTTTACATCAGCCAATAAATCTTTTACGAAAATCACAATTCTCGGAATTCTTTACTAGACTCTAGCGTCCGTTTCGTTCCATTTAATCACATAAACTTGCATCATCACCGTCCGGAATGATTCCGTTTTCGTCCAGACAGTTTTTCCGATGCGACACGATGCTACGCTACCCTAAATAGTAGTGCGCAACTAAATTATGGCCCTATTCGGATAATCCGGATGAATTTGGAAGGCGCGGACTAAACGTACGATGGGAATCCGAAGGTCGTCAATGTCCGTTCGCTCGGTTTACCTTCGTCAAAGTTTTATCTCCGTTTCGAATCTAGCGCGGCTTCTGTATATTGCATCGGACGATTTCGTTCTTCTCTTCTGAATTCGATCCGTTCGTCGTTTTCCTTTCCGCAGACAAAATAGTTGAACAGCTTTTCTTCGATAAATCTCAGTAGCTTATTGGACTTTTATAGAATCTTCTATTTCCACTTCGATTGATGGGATAATTGCGAGTGGTTTTCTGTAGCAGAATTAATTTGAAATTCGGATTTATGTTAGTGACTTAATGTTCCTGTGGTTGAATATTGTGAAAATCTACAGTAGATTAACGTTAAGAACCGATTCCAGGACATTTATTTCAAAATTTTCAACACTTTGTGGAAAAATTTTACATTTAGCAAAATAAACAAACTCATCAACTATTGAAAACCCCCGCCTTTGACAACGCGTGACAATTTTGAACGCCATCTCTAACATAATTGACAAATTGCGTTATTACTGGCAGAAATTGCTCATTTGATCATAATCCTGCTACTGTGGTTATTACAATAAAATATATTCTCGAAAGATTTTTTTTTCTTGAAATGCTTGATGCTCCCTATCAAAAAAGTATACGCAAATTGAGGAAGATTTAAACGTTATTCGGGATAAGATATAAAATTTCCGATGTTGGCTCACCTGAGCAAGGACGCCTTTCGCCAAATATAATTTTCCGTCGTAATGAGATTTCTGCGACGGATCCTCGCGGACTGTCTGCCTCTTGTGCATGGGAGAGCCCCAGACGCCGCACGGCGACTGGCTCCTTCAGATAACCGAAATCGGGTTCGCGTTTGAATAAGAATCCCTTTGTAGTTGAAACATCTTTTGATCCTTCTGATGTATTTGCTCATACAGCGAGATGGGGTGCACATCTCTCGGTTGCCTCGTTCGCCGTTCCCGCTTTGTAATTGCTTTCTTGGCCTCGGGCTATGAAAACACGAAAACGTGTGGATATTTAAGCAACCCCTCACCTCACCCCGTTTGCGTCGCCCCCTTACACTACGTTCCTTTTAGACGACCGCGCATACTGTGGAATCTGGAATCGCTGTTGCGGAAATTCGGCGCCAGATTCACAATTCGATTTATTATAAACGAACAAAACTATTTTTATTTCCGGATTCGGGGAGAGAAGATTGATTTAAGTGGCCTTCTCCGAACGACAGTGAATAATGCGAGTTGTCTCCGATCTCATAATTTTCGCGACTTCACTTTTCTTTTTAAATTTTTAAATTTTAATAGGGGGACGAAATGAACAAAAGACGAAAAATGTAGTCTGGAGATATTCTAATTAGAAAAGTTATGTCGGGAAGAGATCCGAGATCGTGCGTTGAATTTCTCCAATTATATCGGTTCGCTAAATACTGACATTATCATCTTAGGAACCTGCTTTTTTTCCGAACGAATCCAATTAACAGTTTAAAATTCACACATAGTGAACCTGATAATACGTTGCTGAAGGGTTAAATCTCGTTGGCCTATTATAAAATCATTAAAGCGCAATTTGGGCCGTTTGAAATTTTCTATCGTTATTGCGTTGGTAGTTTAAAATCGTTTAAGCTATAAACATACGTACGTTTTTGTGGAAATGTGAACGATGATTAAGAATGTATCTAATAAACGAAAGGAAGAGCCAATTCCGTTATAATAATCTATGATATAACTTAATGACAGGTTTCAGCTCACCGGAACAATATCTATTTATATAATAATATCTAGTCCGAAACGATGACTATGAAATTGTTCATTTAGTTCATTTAGGGTAATAGTGAATCATCTTTATGTTGTATGTGAAATGCTTTTCTGAATAGCTCTTTTGATTTCACAGCTATTAAGGAAATTTGAAAAGTATTTAAAATTCATAACTTGAACAAAATAGTCGTGAATTTCTAATTTAAATTGTGGCAAATCTGAGTAAGCTTACCCAAACAGTACATTTTTGTCAATGAAGCCGTAACTTTGTCATTTTCATTTAAAAATGCTGGTTTAAAACATTTTCAACAAAAGTTGTAAAAAAGCTTTTTGTCTACAAAAAAGTGATTTTGACATTTTTATGCAGGATGTACAAATTCTGGATAAACTTAATGGTTCATCCGACCCTCGTTGAATGAAGTTCTGGGGTATCTCTGGTAACTAAAATTACATAAACAACAATTTCTGCAAAACTATTTGCTCCATTTCAAAAAGTTATAAGTCATCATCTACTTTCTCTAGATGTGGAATTCCTTTATAGGCTATAAATTTAAGAAGAGAGAGCAAACTACGAATCAACCGTTCTTCGAAAGTTTTTCCATTTTATCTACATCCGAGTTTGCGAACATCTAAGACTTTCTGGAAATTTGTGAATTTTTTCAAAGTTCTAAAATATAAAAGTGAATTGGAAATTAAATTGAATTTCGTGAAATTGAAAAAAAAACATGGAAAAATATAAAAAGAATGAGTTCAAGATATTGCAAAATATCTAAAACGTATAAAATAATAAATGTAAATGGTCTCATTACATTACTAATACTCGAGAAATTGATCAACTTTTTATTGAGTCAGATAATATGTTTACATCCTCAAAACGGGAAAATTCTTCGAAAAACCAAAATATTGCGCATAATACAAAACTATTTATAAAAATATACATAAGAAATAATCATAGAATGTAATTTTATATTTCCAGGAATTTGAACATGTTTATGTATCACAGAAATTTCGAGGATTTCTCATTGAACTCAGAGTAAGAGATTAAAAATTTGGAAGAAGTCAATGAAAATTCAAAGAAATTGAAATTTCTGGAAAGTGATAAAAAAAAATTCTCGAAATCCGTTTAAGTTCATGGTAAACATCACTCCAACATTTTATCACTATTCCGATTTCCGACAAACATTGAAGAAATCTCTGCAAAATTCGAATTCACTCTTGAAATTTTAGCAAAATTTCTTAAAATTTACACTTCTCTTTCACGTTTTTCCTTTCATTTTGTCATGATGGTGAGAGCAGTTTTAACTTACTGCATAGAAAATTGAAAATTGCTCCTGGAAATTGACAAAGTTTTGAGGAAAACTACCTTAATCATATCTCAAACTATTCGAAATATCGAATAATTCCATGGTAAAATTTTCAGATTCAATTAATAAACCGAAAATCTATAAAAGAACTGAAAATATAAAATCAGATTCTATAATTATTTTTTATGTAAATTTTTATGAAATTTATTATTTATTCCAGAATTTGCATATGACTCTGAATAGATTTCTATTATACATCTGAAAATTTCATTGAAAATTCGTGTTATTATCTACCCTCCAAACGCGAAGCATGAACCGAAATCTCAGTTCTTCCATTTTTGAGTGTATTTTTTACTGTTGAATTTTATGTTGTTGAATTTTTGTTCTAATTTTAGTTTTGAATATTAATATTCAATTAATTTTTCAATTTCTAATGTAATAATAGAACTGTGATGTTACGTTTTATTTCATATTTTGAACTCTGTTTCATTTTTCTTGAACCTATTCTTCAACCTATTTCGAAATATTTGGAAAAGAGTGAGTTGTGAATCTTTCGAAAAGTTTTCAGAATCATCTGTTTTCTGTTATACAAATTTTAATTCACTTTGAGAATCTTATGTTCAATTTGCAATGAATATTCATCTGAAAAGTCCGTTGTATTTAAAGAAAATTGTAACAGGTTCAAGATGATGCTGTTGACATCCATGGCTTAACGCAACATTCAATAACCGCGGTATACAGGAGAGTGGCTAAAGCGATAGTAAAAAGAAATCTTCTTATTTTCAATAATTGTAAAAAAGGTTTAATAATCTCCCACAGTAGTTGCTACAACAATATCGTACAGTGCAATAAAGAAACATTATTATAAATGAAACAGGACTAACCATCTTCATACTTACCTTTTCTTCATTTTCCAGTAAGTTGACCTTTCTATTGTTTGTGACATAATTAATACATTATCAACACAAAACCGTTAACGTGGCAATAACTTGATGATAATGTGCTTACTTCTATTGTGGTAAAAGAAGTTGCAAATAATAATGCACTGAAAAATGTATTATGTTCTTCATGGAACTTCTTCTACTCTATGATTCCGATGTTGCCATATCGTCAATTTTGGTGTAATGGAGGATGCCAACGTTATACCTAGTTTATTAGTAGGAAAATTCTTGATTTATACTTGGTATAAGTATACTTGGTTTAGAGACGTTATAACAAAATTAAACCACTGTTTTATTAGTAAGGCTGTTGAAGTTTAAGAACAGGCGGAGATTTGAACATAACAAAAATTGTTAAAGATTTATATTATAGATTCGATTTTTCACATGAACTCTGGAAAACGAATTTTTGACGATTTCTTCAGAAATTACATTGAAAAATCTGAGTCAGTTGCAGAAAACTCAAAAATACGGAATATCAGAAAAATTGACGAACGAACAAGAAAATTCTAAATTATGTAATTTTTTCTTGATTTTTTGTCAAAAGTGAATGATTTTTAATATTTCGTAGTGTTTCAAGTTCCCAAATTTTTTGATTTTCGAAAAATTTTTCAGTTACTTGAATAAAATTTTTATCACTATCACGTCGAATTTTTCATTTTATTTTTAAATCGGTTCTTTCTATATTTTTCCGTTTTGGGATATTTGTCAAAATGCTTTTCAATATTTCATTTCTGGTAATGTCAATTCTTCCATCGTCGAGTGTTTTTATATTTTGTATCGTCGTTCCGATTTTGTTGACAGTTTTTTGTTGAACAGTTTCTATTGGGTTTTTGAAATTCTATTCGGTTTTTTAGAATTATGAATTATGATTCTTAATGATTCCTGACTTTCCTTCCCTCGAAATTTGTCTCAAATTCTTCATCATTTTAATCATTCTGGCAATTAATAAAAAATAGGCAAAAAAGTTTCATAAACCCCCACCTAAATAAGGGTCAATTTGGGAATTTGAGACTCGATATTATTTCGGTTTAATTTTTAGTTATATCGATTTATATTCGTTTTTGATATAACCCTGATTGATTGTTCTCATGAAATTATGATGCGATTCTGACTTTACTGCCAATTAACATATATGTAATGGCTTTTTTCACGTTCATCCTCAAAAGATGCTTTCCTTTGCTAATTTATTTTGTGTATTTTTATTCTTCTTAATATTTTTTTCTCAATAAATATATTGACAATATTGTTAAAGCCATTCAATTCACGAATTAATTCATTTCTACATTGGTCCATTTTATATTTCAGGTAGTATATGCTTATACATATTGTCATATATCTCTTTTTATTATCCCATGTATGTTTGTCTTTTTTCTTTCGTATCGTTCGTTTTATTTCTCCACACCTCCTTCAATAATTTCTGTTAAAGTAATGATTATCTTTTTCGTTCATTTCGTTATTTATTTTATCACATTTTATTATTTTTTCTCATATACTGCTTTGTGTCGTTGCAGTCACTCATACATTATATTAATAATACAATTGAAGTTCTTTCATTACATAATTTTATTTGGACTCCCGCATTTCATAATTAATTATTTTTTGATTGATTTAATAATTTTCAGTTGTTTATTACACGTGTTTTGAAGTTCACGATGTCTCGTAAAACAGCCAAATAAGTTGATTCCATGAATTATAAATTTGAAAAATGTTTTTGAGAAATTTTCAAAAAGAAATTGTTGCTGTTCCCTCATTACTTTTGAGGCAGCTACCTACTAAAAAGGGCTACTACAACAAATTGAACCCCCTATATCTATGGCCGAAATTTAATAATAAAATGTAAATGTTGGTAAAATATTATTCTTAAATCAATGATTGTTATCATTATTTTGTTAATTTAAGAAGTTTTCATTATGTTCATAGCTTAATTAAAGTACCAGCTACAAAATCATGTTTAATGGTAACTATTCTAATATGTAGTTTTCTTATTTGAAATTGAATATCAAATTTTGAGTAAAGACCAAAAGCCCTTAAAATTCAAATGTCCCGAAAACTATTAAATGTCGGCCATACATATAGTGGGTTCAATTTGTTGCATTTTGGCCTTCCTATCATCCCCTGACGTATATACGTCAAATTAGCGATAACCCTGTATAAAAACAAACATAAGATATAATTTGAGGTACACTTGAACGCACTGCAAAAATGTTCCATTTCGCAGGTAATCAAAGAATACCATTTCTAGCAGTTGGAAAACTTCAAATTTACCGCCTCTTTGGACATAAATTTCCAACCAATGATATGAATTGTTTATTTTTCAACAAGGAATGGTGACTAATTTCTGCCCGCTATATCAAGCCGCTCGGGGCAAATCCAAATCCACGCCTCTTCCTAGATGCCGTTCTGAAATATTTTATTCAGGGAATTGAATGTTCATACCGATATTTCAGAGAATTTTTTCGTGAAGTTTTCCGTTGGTTTCATCTCAAAATGATGATCTTATGTCTTGATTGATTCAACAAAAATGGATTGGAGATACCATACCCAAAATATTTTTATGAAAACCTATTGATTAACGACCGAAATTACTTATTTCTGAAATTTTGTCTTTTGAACTATTTGATTCTCTTAATTTTCAGGCTGGGTATTCCTCCTTCGTCACATTCCCCGTCTTCAAACTCGTGAAACGGACAAGAGTCATAATATTTAAGCCATGCTTTGACGGTCAAAAAATGTGAAGGAACTTGTTTGCTTTCTTAATTGCTTTATTTATTTACGGCTTTGTAGGGCTCATATTTTTTATGTACTTCTTTTTCTGTCCGAGTCCGTCTGACTTATCGCTTATTCATTTAGAGAATTGATATTTCGCGGCAGGTAAAATATAATCGAGCGCTCATCCGCGATGAAGAAATCTCGACAACGCAACGCCCGGAAGGAAGAAAAAAATAATGAAAAGAAAGGGCATGCAGGGCACGCGAATAGATTCACGCCCCCCCATCTCAGTGAGAGAGAGCCGGGAGCACGCTATAAACAATGAGATATATCACTCCTCTCTGAACCCCACAATTTGCAAGCTTCTTTTGTTTCATGAATTTATAGGCCCTGTTTATTAGATGATGTAAAAATTCCACATGGAGAACGGTTCAGCCGGGCGAAAAGCCGTCAAAATGTAAATGGAAACAATTTTTCATGGATCCGGAGACTTCAGACACACTCTGATCCGACCTGGGCCCGTTGTATTACCGAAAGAAAAAGAAAAAAAAAACGCTTTCACGTTCATTACAAACTCTCGTGCGATGGAAGCTTTCGGCAAAAAGCGGACGGTTCATCTCGGGAAAAGCTTTCACGAATTTTAAAATATTTCGGAAATCTTCTGGACTGGATATATTCAGATAAATGCTGCTTCGGATCCAGGAACTCCGCCGCCAGCTAACAGATTATTTTCTGTGCCGTTGATCTCTTCTTACTCTGCGAGTATGAACATCGGGAAGCGAGCATTCAGACGGGATTTTTCCTTTTTTCATGTTCCGGGATCGATTGTGGAAACGGCTAGCTGCGTTTATACAGAAATCCACCTTAACATGGATATTTCCGTCAATCACTTGACCTGAAAAAGAGGACGATGTTTATCAGTGTATGGAACTGTTTCATCTGTGAAATACGTTTTCACTAATGATAACAGATATCCGTGAGTCTTTTTCGTCTTTTCGTCTTTCTCCATTCATTAAAAATAATTTGTGAATGAATTCTATATATTTTGTCACTTCTTGAAACTAAAAAAAGCAAATTTATGCTCGTTATTCTTAGTATACAGGAGACATCGATAAATATATAAAGGTACAGTGAACAGTCTTTCTCTGATAACTATCGGAGATTGAAGTCAAAAACATGCCCTATAAATACCCGATGAGAGTCTAAAGAGTTACCCCATAACAAAATAATATAAAAAATATGACTGTGAAATAGGCTGTAGTAAACAGTTGTAACATGATATGCTTTATTCAATTTTTTACAGAGCTGCTCAATATCATCACCCCACCTCGGCCTACTATCCAGGTGGACACATAGGAATTTTAAAGTATACTGTGATTCTATGAAACCTTTGGCGCAGCAAAATTTCAATATAATATTCACGTTTTTAGGATTAAAACAGATGCATTCAGTTTTATGTACATTCATCACCAGAGAATTTTTGTCACAGGACTCACCAGGACCACTCCCAAAAGACGAATCATCCGCAAAAATGACGACCCTCTCCGAAACCACGCACGAAGGCAAATCATTTATAAAGAGGAGAAAAAGAAGGGGCCCTTTCACAGAACCCTGTGGCACACCCGAACTGACACCGTACCTATCTGACCACCGATCATCTACTTTGGTCACCATTTCGCAATCTGTAATAAAGGAGCTTAGCGAAACCGGAACTACTCCTTCAAAACCCAGATTACATAGTTTATCTATTAGGAACTGATGCTTGAGAAAGTCGAAAGCACGCTTGAGTTCAGAAAAAATATCTGCAAACATTTACCCTCATCCAAACATATATAAACGTATTCCAGAAACGAGAGAGCAGCCATCTGCGTTGTGCAACCTTCTCGGAATTCTTCCTCGAGTTTTTATAACGGAGTCTTATTGGACAACATAGGTCTACAGCAGTATGAATAACATCTACAAAAGCTTCAAAACTTTGATCTATAGACACCGCTCAAAGGAACTCGAGCGAGTTAAAAATGCGACAAGGTCTGTCAAATTCTGGCTAGAGTAGACCCTATCGTAGATGGAGTACGTATTAACATTTTCTGCATTACCCCGTTGGCGAAGCTTGTAGGTCAAGGTTACGGCTCTATAATCGCTCATATTAAGCGCAAATACAAACGACCCATAAAACTTTCAAATTGATGTATAGGCCAAACTGTTTGTGGAGGTTCTTGAGGGTTCGTTAGAGGAAACCTGAAGATTGAAGCATGCCATTAGATTACTGAAAAGCTTCCAATGGATGTTCCTCGGTTTGAGAAAGTCAATATTCGAATCTCCATAAAGAAAAATGGAATCGGAAACTCCTCTTCATCGTTGCAGTATAATTATAAACTCTTACAGAAACACTTCAATCTTACCCGACGGTGATCTATATACAGTTAATACACATGTAGTCGTATCATGAAGGAACAAATTGATCGCAGACAGCTCACAGTGTACTTCCAAACAGTGGAGTCTAATTGATTGAAACTCAAATTCGATTTCACATACAATGCAGAACCGTCGTGATAACCGCCCGAACGGCAAAAACTAGCGGCCAGGACGTAGCCTCGTAACACAGCAGATTGAATTTGATCAGCACAACACCAATGCTCAATAACGCTGAAGACATCAGATGACAACTCGTCCAATAGAATTTGAAGGCTATTGAATTTATTAGAGATGGATTGAATGTTCATTTGCATGAGTACTATCATAGCTGTTCTGCAGGATTCATCGTCAGGAACTTCCGCTTTCAAGGAGAAAGCTGAGTCGCAAGACTTCTCTGAAAAAATTCTCGCACATTAGCTTTAATCGACCAATTAGCACCATCTTGTACCTTACTGTCAGGGATCATAACTTTGAAGGATTAGTAACTTTCAGGATATCTTGATTCCAGTTTACCGCACTTCACTTCAGAAAAGGCTAACAGTAGAAATTTCTTGATATCATCTGCTGAGGTATCCAATTTTAAAATCGAAAGGTGAAGAGATCTGAATCTTTCAATTCCCACAACCTTGGACTGGCTGAAAAAAAATGCCCACGGCAATTATAAACAAGAAATATATTTATTTATTTATTTATTTATTTTCATGTTTCGACCCATTAAGGATCACAAAAAGCATTTCATAATCTGTTGTTCTTTTTATCTTCCCAGTATTTCTTCATTCTTTCACTGTGTTGGGTCCGTCTCTCCTCTGTACATTTTGCTGTTGTTCGGGGTTTGGTCTCTGATTCAACTTTCCAGTTGTGGATTTTTTGTCTGTACATTTTTTGGTCCTCCGTATCCGTAATTTTCAAGTTTGCTTTTGCAAGGTCGATTTTTACTTGTTTGGTCCATGTCGTGGTAACTTTTAGTTTAAGTGTGTGTTGGAGAATTTTCTTCGTCACTCGGGTATCGTCCAATCTAATAATATGTCCAAAAAATTTCAGTCGGCGTTTATGGAAATCACTTTCAATATTGGAGTATTTTTCTGTGATAGTACGGGAATGAAGTCGAAAACCTTCATCTGTTTGTTTTGGGCCAAGAATTTTCCTTTTTCTTTCGGCTTTCTTGATATTTTCTAGATCACATTTGTAATTGAGGTTTAGAGTCTCACTGGCGTATAAAATTCCAGGCTTTATGACTGTGTTGTAATGACGGATCTTTGTGTTGACACTCATAAATTTTTTATTGTATACATTCGCAATTCTCCCGTAAGCTTTTCTCATCTTGACTGCTCGTGTTTTTTGTGCAAATTTTTCTACTCCTGTTGATTCTATAATTTCACCTAGATACTTGAAATGGTCCGTTCGGTTGATTGTGTCGTATTTTGTAATTAGTTTTGGAGTTTTAATCTGTTTTGTGGCTATGAAGAAATATATATCTATTCAAGAAATATATAGACGAAACAAATACATACTAGACATGCAAAACATCTGAGATATTTAGACGAGACAAACCCAAAATAGACAATGGAATCAAGGTCGAAATAGAGGCTTAAATCCACAAAAAGAGACCCAAAAGATGATGACTAAGCGAACGTGTGAAAATTTTGAGGCAAATAGGCGAAACGACCTCAAATAAATAATAGGAAGAGTGAAAAAATTCGAATAAAACACGTGAAATTTTCGTAAGAGACAGACGAAACGTACCCAACTAAGATACGCAAAACCTCCAACATAGACGAATATAGCGCATAAGATAAATATCTTCGAAAGCGATACTAAAAAATGCAGATTCAATATGTGAATCTCCAAAATAAACACACAAAACAATCTTAAAATGGGAAATCGTTAATTTTTTATGTTTAAATTTTTTTTTACAATGTGTGCTTCCTTCGTTTTGAATGTTCTTGCAAAGAAGATGTGAATTAATATTTTTTGGGCTACGAAACAAACACATACTTAAGCAAAAGCTCCGAGGCAAGTTTAGCGAGATAAAAATAAATGTATAGATGATGAGTATGGTCAATTTTTTTTAAATATGAGCCATTATTATTAAAATCACTGAGAACTATGTTACGTAAAGAATTATATAGTAGAAAAAATGTTGCGTAACAAATTAAAGAACCAAAGAAACTGAAAAATTAAAATATATGATATCAACTTCTGTTTAGCGTTTAACATAGAATTTTAGTCAATCTTACCGAGAGGCTTCCAGAATAATCTTCAAGTTATTAGATATGAACAAAATATACGAATTTCTCCACGTCGACTAATGATAGCAAAATATTCGACCTTAAGCCTTCGTTTCAATGGGCGAGCGTATGCAATAATAAAAGAAAGTTTATGAATCGTTTCTCGACCGTGGAGGGTTTTTATCCCAATTAGCGATTGGTGCCGAAACCTGGAATTATTTTCGTAATCATCGGCGCCATAACAATACATTCGACAATGGACAATGATGGCGGATTTCTGAAATTATCAACAATCCTTTTAGGTGACGGGGTCTATCCCGCCATTGGAGACAAAAAATTAAAACTTTAAACAACAAGCACACATCGTGTACCTTGGATGAGCTAGTTACATTAAACCGTTCCTATTTGATTTCATAAGACTTTCCTGGCGATGTGCGCAGTGCTCAAGAGGACTGAGTTCTGAAGAGTGAGGAGATTATACTTTACTGGAAACTCTTCGATAGCCTCGCTGATTTTCTTCAAAATTGACCCTGTCGATCCAGTTATTACTGTTATTAGAATTGTTCTTAGGTTTCCCAGTCTTTGTATTTCAATTTGCTGTTCTTCACATTTCAATCGTTTTTCTGCTTCATTTCGTGTAAAATCGTAATCTGATGAATGGATGCGTCAATAATTATGCATTTTTTAAGTTTTCTTATTTTTCAGTATTACGTTATGCTTATTCGCTGTGATGGATTTTTCTGTCTGTATCCCCTGGTCGCATATTATTATCACTTCTGGAGTATCAACTATTAGATCTGATTTGTGTTGGTACCATTTTTCTTCCGCTTTGATATGGTATTCCTTGCAGATATTGCAATGGAGGTGAGAAGTCACGAGATTGTAGCAGTTCAAGCATTCTTTTTTGCAAGATCGGACAGCCTGACGCTGTATGATGTGTGGTTTCCTGATATGTTCAGCGCAATTGTGTGGTTTGGGTACGGGTATAAAATCAATATCTTGGATCACCAATGAAATTATTCAAGCAAGTAAATGTTTAAAAGATCTATATTGGCTGGCAGAAAATTTAGCCACTGATCATCTTAGAAATCGATACAACATCACCAAGAAAGAGTATAGACAAGCGATTGATATGGCAGAGCAGCAATACTACAAAAGGAGAATACAATCTAGACGGTTGAGTCAAAGATCCTCTGAAATTTGGAACGTAGTTAGAGAGGATAAAAGATATCGTACGGTTAAAAGCAAGAGACAGCTGGGTCATGAAAGTGTGCTTGTTGATAACCCCAAGATAGTGGCTGATATGTTTTCCACTGTTACTTGCGAGTCGTTGGAGCGCCGTTATGGGAGATCTGTAAATTATACAAATGAGACCCTCACCTACTCAAAAACTGTACAAAAACCTTTCGTGTTCATAGAGACGGCACAAGAGGTGCAAGCTACAAGATCAAATATTAAAAATACTAAATCGGTTGGTTATAATCATTTCTCCACCACAATTTTGCTCCGCATCTGGCCTATATCGTTAATTTGTCGATACACCTTGGCACATATCTTTATAAGCTGAAGACGAGAAAAGTTATTCCAGTATTTAAGAAGGGAAGCACCCAAGATGTCAATGATTATACCCATCACTGTATCGAAAATTCTAACAAAATCATCGAGAAAATTATCTATCAGAGAATGATCTCATTCATTCAAAGATACGAAATAATAGATCCAAATCGGCACGGCTTCTTACCTGAGAGTGCTATTTCCAATGTTATGAATTATGTCTGTTTGGATAATGGCAGAAGGGTTGGGGCACTTTTTTTCGACCAGTCATATTGGCCTTCGATGTGATGGGAATTAAGCGAACGGTTCGAAAACTGGAGTTGCTTAGTTTTAGGGGAAATTTCTCACGATGAATACGATTTTTTTGGAAGGAAGAGATATACAGGTATGTTATGGTTGGATGTGAAAGTTCGTCTCCATTCACCATAGATTACGGAGTACCGCAGGGCTCTGTTTTGGGGCCTCTAATTTTTCTGCTCTTTATGAATGGTCTGCCGTCCCATCTTCAGGAGGAGTCTATCTATATTATATATATAAAATTATTCGATGATGTATCGATTGCAGTATCGGCCAAAGGTAAGCAGGGTCTTCAGGGTAAACTGAATAAGGTGTCATCGAAGTTTGTTGTTTGCTGTCGTCAAAACTGTTTTCTACTTAATGAAGCAAAAACAACATGTATTTAGTCTTCGGCAGGGAAGAAGGAAGTTGAGCAGTTGCAAATTAATGTGGGAAACAGTGTTATATATGATGGTACGTTAGCGCGTTTCTTGGGCACATATGTGGATATAAATGTGAGGAGGGAGGAGAATACTAACCAATGAGGGGCTCGACCACTTTTCCAAAGCGGGAGAACAACATCACTACCCAACAAGATATGGTCATCTCATTAGATCGAGAAAACATTGCACAGCATTATACGAAAAATCTCCGGAACATGTGAGTATAAAATTATTCAATGCTCTTGGAAATTAGAATACTATGACCAAATTTACAACAAAAGTAAAAGATCTGCTTGCATCGGGAGGTTACTACTACCTGAATGAATAGTTTGAGGGTTGTCAGACTTCAAACTAACTTGATTTGTATAGTTGTTCGCATTCTTTCCGAAATTGTGTATATTTTCAGTATGTTCACTGTGAACATGTATATATTTTTTGTGCTTTGACATATCTCATGTTCTGTTGTGATCTTCGAGATTAAATTATATGTATTATTATTATTTTTATTATTATTATAAATCTACAGTAACTTCCTTTGTCAGATTTCATGATTCTTGTCTTCATATAATCCATGGCAATCGCTTATTTCTGCCACGCTGTGATTAGGACTTCGGTTTCGATTTTCAGATTAGCGTAGTTTCTTTTTCGTTAAGTATCTGTCCATGCATTGCTTTATCTCTCCAGTTAGTTTTCTTTTCTCCTCTCAGTTTTCGTAGAAGGCTTTCCTCCATGACTTTGATTTATTTGGTTACAGGTTCATTCATATTATTGTTCTCTTTTTTGGGTTATATCCTTCGTCTGACTCCTCTTTATCTTTCTCGGATTTTTTGTATACAATTCCCAGTAATTATCTTTTCTTGTCAGGCTAAGATATCCTTTTAATAGTGTAGTAGCTATGTAGTAGCTACCTTCAGGCACAATTTGGCGTCCTTGCGAGTATATCAGGCTATACACGAAGCCCATGTTTCAATAATGTCTGATGAGTAAATTTTTTCCTCTAACTCAAGGTTCAAAAAACCTAAATTACATATTATGAGTCAGTGGCATTATAGCAAATGACTCTTACTTGTGTTTATCATAATCAGTCCATAAATTCAGAAGTTATTCAAGAAAAACTTATTTCCAGTGAAATCCTTCAGAGGCATATGGCTTCGTAGAAAGAGCCCGTATGGTTTTTTTTTGAAGAACTTATCATATTTTTTTGCATCTCTATCCTATCCAAATCCAAAAGATTTCTCTCATTTTCCTGAACACTTTATATAAAGTGATGAATAAAACCGGGTGAGGGGAAGACGTAAAAAAAAATTGGAGAAACATCATTGGGAATTAGCGTTCTTTTTAAAAATGTGCTGAATAAGAAGGAAACAACTCAGGAACATGTGTTATTGATGTAACAGGAACGATTTTTAATAGAGGGAAAAACAGAGAAGCAGTATTGATCAAGTGTTTAGTTCCAATTGAATTTCTTTCGTATTTAAATGAGAATTCCAAGCTCACATGCTCAACACAGTTTAAAAACTTTAAACAACATGTCATATGATTCATTCGGGGCTTCGTAATAAGTAACATTTCATCCAAATGATTCAACTTCAATTAGTTTGTTTCGAAGTATGACTCAATAAGGAAGCAGAGCACAGATGCTGTTTCCGCATCAACAGTAAACTGTCGCTGTTTTCTCCGTAGAGGGTAGAAAATCCGTCATGTCCGAGGCCAACAACAAACGCGAACGGTAGCTTGTTAGAATCTTACAAACGCACAACACGTTTCAAGAACAAACTTGTCGAGTTTCCTCACGTATAAAGTTATATCGAGTTACGTAGTGCAAATTGACGACGGGGTAAGATATAGCTTTGCAGAAACAGAACTCGGGGACAAAGGGAGGATGCAGTGCCGTTCTTCCTCTTCCCGTTCGTCAGGTCGCGCGACCGAAGCCAAGTCCAGCTACGTCCCTGTTTTTACTCGACCCCGAATTTCTAACATCTGGCATCGGATAATCCCCAGGAGAAGGAGGAGGCTCCCAAAAACTACTAGTGACGTCACCTTTCCTATTTGATTCCCTCAAGAGAACCATAACTTTTGATACATGTCGTCGTCGCCCTTCTTCTCCCGTTGTTATTAGCTCACTTTTTCACTGTGGCGAATTATCTCGTTAAATTTAATGACCAATTCATTGTGTTATTTTCATTTTTTTTCTCTTCTTTTACTCTTGCTGTTGAGGAATTAACTGCCATCCGACGAACGTGGCGACGTAGCTGTAAGTCAGTTCTTCGGGCTGCCAGTGCTTACACGCCTGTCTGCGCGATCAAAATAATTGATAAAATTCAAATGAAGAGGTCGGAGAACGGCCTCGAATTTGTAGAAATAGAGACGTAACTTTGTCAGTTGTCAAACGGCGGAATAAGACGACGGGGCCGGGGCCTATCGTAATGTCTGGCCCGTTTTCGGAGTCACCTCGGAGAGTCGTTTAGATACAATCGCGCCTTATTACGGGGCTGAATTATCGCCGTTTTCTGACGCGGAAACGACCGATCGTCACGAACGTCATCCTTCGACTCTTTTGATACATATTTACTTAAATCGCGTCAAACCGATCTCGCAACAATTTAATACGACTTTGTGAATGAATAGGGTTTAGGAGGATTATTGATAATTTAATACAGTAAAATCAGAAATTACTTCATTAGTATGGGTCCACCAATCTATTAAAATATGCATTCGTAGTATTTTACATACTGCGGTAATTAATAAAAATTCGAAATTACGATCCCCTTCAGCAACCCATAGTTAGGAGATTATACGTTGTGAGGAATCTGGAAAGAATTCGAAAAAGCTGTTATTCTCCAAAAAGCAAGAATTTTTAGAGCGATACTCAGTCTGCAATTCTCTGGACGGTTTTCTAGTTTACTGCAGCGTATCGCAGCTTGAAATTTTCTGCGAAACACCATTCATCCACTGATCACACATGTGTTAGAGAGTGACTAAACTTTGGATTGAAATTTGTTACGTTTTCAGATGGTGCCCCGCCTCACTTGCAGCTCCTGTTAGACAATACTTAAATGAACATTTTCCAGGTCAGTCGATAGGAAGAAGGGGACTCATAAAATGGCCAGCCTGTTCACCTGATTTTAATCCTCTAGATTTTTTTCATTTAAAAAATGTTTGCTTTGCCACTAAACCTCATTTAATTGAAGAACTTTTTCAACGAATAAAAAATGAATGCAGAAGAATCATTCCAGGAATGATGTATTGATTCAAGCTTTCGCGGCCCACGTTCACTATATCACTGTTTTTTATCGGGTGTAACGGCCGTCGTCTGTTGGAATTGCTTCCTAACGTTTCGCTTGCACGAGTGGCAAGCTTCTTCAGAGGTGTCGCCATCTCCGATGCACTAATGAAACTATCTCCTCCTGGGTCTTAGGTTGTATTTATACCCATTTGTGGCTGGGTAGCTTGTTGTCCCTGACGTGTTCGTTGATGACGTGTTCGTTGATGACGTGGATATTGATGTGGTGGATATTGATGAGGTGGTTATTGATGACGTAGTTGTTCTGACGTCAGGTGTCGATTTGATTGGATACGTTGTTGTCTTTTTGAGCACTGGGTTCCAGATCTGGTTTAACTTCAAGGTCTCTTCCTTCCTGTTGAAATTGTCATGTTTTTGAATCTCAATGGCCTCCCGCACCATCCTGTTATAATAGCCGGTCGACCGTGCAATGAGTTGTGTTTCCTCGAATAAAATGCTATGGCCATCCTCTCCCAATGCATGCTCCGCAACCGCTGACTTCTCCTTCTGTCCTAGACGGCAGTTTGCCTTATGTTCTTTGACTCTAGTTGTCACTGATCTTTTTGTTGTCCCTATATAGAACTTTCAACAGGAGCACGGTATGCGATAAATACCAACCGATGACATCGGATCCTTTGGGTCTTTAACGATCTTAATGCTTGTTGGACCTTAGTTGTTGGTTTGAAAACTGTCTCAATTTTGTGCTTATGCAGTATTCGTCCTATTCTATCGGTGATCCGTGGAATGAAAGGTAGATATGCTCTTGATGTTGTGTTGTCGTCTTGGGACCGGCTACTTTTGTTCCTTGTCCTCATAGCCCTCTCTATGTTGGATCTGCTGTACCCGTTCTCTTGGAATGCCGTTTTCAGATGTTCCAATTCACTAGCGAGTTCCAAGGGTTCACATATTTTGTGAGCACGCTGAGTGAGTGTTCGTATGACTCCGTTTTTCTGGCTGGGATGATGATTCGACAAGGCATGTAGATATCTGTCTGTGTGTGTTGGTTTCCTGTAGACCGTGTGACCAAGCCTTTGTCCCCTTCTCTTCACCAGTACATCCAGAAAAGATTAAGATCGATTAAAGACCCAAAGGATCCGATGTCATCGGCTGGTATTTATCGCATACCGTGCTCCTTTGGAAAGTTCTATATAGGAACAACAAAAAGATCAGTGACAACTAGAGTCAAAGAACATAAGGCAAACTGCCGTCTAGGACAGAAGGAGAAGTCAGCGGTTGCGGAGCATGCATTGGGAGAGGATGGCCATAGCATTTTATTCGGGGAAACACAACTCATTGCACGGTCGACCGGCTATTATAACAGAATGGTGCGGGAGGCCATTGAGATTCAAAAACATGACAATTTCAACAGGAACGAAGAGACCTTGAAGTTAAACCAGATCTGGAACCCAGTGCTCAAAAAGACAACAACGTATCCAATTAAATCGACACCTGACGTCAGAACAACTACGTCATCAATAACCACCTCATCAATATCCACCACATCAATATCCACGTCATCAACGAACACGTCATCAACGAACACGTCAGGGACAACAAGCTACCCAGCCATAAATGGGTATAAATACAACCTAAGACCCAGGACGAGATAGTTTCATTAGTGCATCGGAGATGGCGACACCTCTGAAGAAGCTTGCACTCGTGCAAGCGAAACGTTAGGAAGCAATTCCAACAGACGACGGCCGTTACACCCGATAAAAAACAGTGATATAGCATTCCAGGAATGTTACGGTCTGTAGGAGAAAACCTTGAGTCCAGGCTTTACTATCGCATGCAAGAAATCGGGGAACAATTTAATTCACTAGTGTACCTGTTCTATGAGTTACAGAATGTACTTCTCAACTTGAGATGAAGTAAAATTCCAATGAAATATTTCTCGATTTTTTCATACAAAAATGTTTTGAAAATAAATGATAAGTTGACCCACCCCTTTCAAGGGGATGTCTGTACAAGTAAAAATAGGCATAAAAATAGATCATCCCAAATTTGAATTGGTGTTTGTGGGCTGTTTGGATGTTTAAGCGGATAAAGCCACAGAATAAAAAAAATACTATCGCAGAAAAGCTACTAATGATAGCTTCAAAACGAGGTGCAATTTCTCTTACTTTCCCTTTTCATGTAATAGAGAGGGTAACCATCCCTCCCTAGAGGATTGATCTACGAAGTCGAATCAAAAACAACAATGTGTGTCCCTCCAAATAAAAGTTTACGTGTCTTGGCATTTTTGATTCAAGAAATAGGTTTTCTTGTTATCTGCTCCGTAAACTTTTAAAACGGACACTCGGTATAAATTTTCAACAAAACAGAAAAGGGATCTCTCGTAACCATCTCAAAATCATCCAATCATTTGATAATTACATTTACAATATGAGGAAGAGTCTTCTGAAATCGTACTTAAAATATGTTCTTATGGAATAAATTTTTATCAAATAACTACGCATTTCACGATCCGATCGCATTTTATTACAACTGAATCTTAAACTAATCATTAACCATTAATTTCGGATAAATAAATTATTTAAATTGTTTGAACTTGTTAGCAGTACACTTTGTGTTTTATTATCGCATCCCATAAATTCAATTACTTGAAACTTATAATTTTCGATATTATTTGTATTGAAAGGAATTGATTATTGATGCCACATTTCCAAATTCAAACAAGAGATGATGACGCAAATCGCAATAATCCATTTAACAACTAAATTCATTTATTCGATGAAATTGTTAGTATGTATTAACAAATAGTGTTATCCATTATATCCGAATACGAAAGTAAAGTGTTGATATTACAAATGCTCTCCAATTCGTTCACGTAAATGCATATTGTTCGTAATCGAAATTTCCAATCGTTAAGGATATGTTGACAGTAGGATAATATATATGTAATTTGAATGCATATTTTAAGAGGGGGTTATTTGTTGATGAAATGAGGGTACGCAATGTTTCAATATTCCATTCACCCGAATCAATAATAGTTTTCGAGTGTATGCCCACCAATCGAAATGAATTTATTAACTCATCACCGATCGCCGCAGTTAATACCACTAGATTTTTAAATTTACATCTTTTCTTTTTAAAAAAGGTGAATTTAATGTTCTGTCTAATCTTAAACTACAGCGAATGATGAACGATTGTAAGTGGCATTTCTTGGACAAGCCCGTAACGACATTTTGTGATCTTTCTCATTTCTCAAGGATGTAATTCCAGGTTTTTTTTGTGATATGCATATTACCAGAACACCAACTTTTTTAAGGTGTTAACGATATTCCAAGAACATTTTTTGCACATTTCGTAGAATCAAACGTCTCTATAAAATTTGTTCAAAAAACTGTGAATAAAAATCCACACTTCATTATGGTAACTTAACAAATGCTCGCTATAGTACATTTGACGAATTTCTCACATCTTGTTTGATTTTCATAAAAAATTTACGGATTTTGAAAATGTGGATCAGGAATTGAAATGGCAACCCTTTCAAAAATTGATATTGTTTAAACTTAGAAAGTTTGAGAACTCTCTGGAAATAAGTATGAAAGAAATAAACAAATGTAACAAAAGTTTCTCCGCAGTTTGACAGCTTCGTGATATCGGAAGTTAGCATAAAGTTTAAAATCATATTGAATGTTTTCAAAAACATAACGAATAACGTTGGAAATACGCTTTAGGAGAACTTGAGCGGTTGGATGTGGAAAAAAGTTACATATTTCCAAGAAAAGCATTGGTGCATGGAAAAGTTTCACAAAGACTTCTATTAAATGAAATTCATTAAAAAAATCAAAAAAATGAATACATGTTTTGAAAAAAAAAGGAAGTCTCTTCGAAAGTTAGTTCATTTTGACAATCAAACATATTCATCATTCATTATTCCTAAATTGAGTAATATTTTCCTTCTTATCGTAATAATGCTCCGAATATGCATTTTCTGGAAATTTTGTAGTGTTTTTGAATTCCATGAGGAATTTCTGTATTTTGTTAAATCTTCGGGTGATAAAAGTTAAAAATGACTTCGAATCTCTCACAGCTTCAAAAGTTGTGGAATATTTCCAGGACTTTGTTAAGTTGGATACTATTTAAAACCATTTAGAACGTTTTCGAAGTAAAAATGACCACGGTGTCAAAAATTAGCTTGAAATGAAGTGAGAAAAAAATGAAGAAAGAAATTTTCTGAAGTGATCCACTGAAAACGGACAAACTGTATTGGATATCCTTCAATGTAGTTTACTGAGGGTTTATATATCAAAATGACATTTTCAAAATATTATTCAGAAATGTTCACTTTTGTAAGAGTATTTAAAAGATGAATTATTGTCGTCCTTTTGGTTAAATGGCGACTTCAGACATTTTTCTCTGAGAACCGAGACTTTTTCATACAAAATCAATTTTGTAATAAACAGTTAATGCCCGTTTGTACAGCAACACTAAGTATCAATCGAAACCTAACTGGAAGGTTTTTGCCGCCTCGTCATCGAAACCGCGTCGTGAAGTTAGATAACCGATTAGGTGACTTCTAGAGTAAGTATCACAAGTTGGTTTTCTTGTATTGTTCTATATATGCTTTACTATCAATATCGGAAAGAATTTTTTTTCCACTCAAAAGAGGTTAGAGCATTTGAATATTGATGCAGTTCAGGTTTCTGCGCCACCCTCATGCGCGGACGCTCCTCAATCAGTCCTGGTTTTCTGTTTCACTATTAGGATTTGATTAATTCAATCATTTAATCTAATCATATGGCGATAGGTGTATACAGGTGTTTCTCCTAGAGGTTTTGAAATAAATTAAAAATCCGAGATTTCGTAGAAACATATTTTCCAAAATTTAAAGAAGATTGATAGCTTGAAAATTTTCGAATATTTCGAAAAATAAAGAAAATTGTTTAATTCTGGACGTTTTCGAAGAGAGGGAACAAATTTAAAACGTGTTTTTTCAAAAGAGTTTGGCAAGTTTCAAATAAGGAAGAAGTTGTGCAGGAAAAATGTAACAGCCAAAAATAATCCTGGCAGTACAGATAACTTTTGAATAAAAATTGAAAATAATTTTCAAAAGTTTATAAATATAACAGTTCCAAAGTTTTGTTTGAAAATCAAACATTTATTCGAAAATTGGACTACTTTTTTTTCATTATTATCAGCTTTCCTAAAATTTTGAGAGAACTATGTGAAAACTTCATTTTCCCAAGGAAATTTAAAGAAATGTTTCCTTGCACTTCATGAGGAATTCGAGAATTTCATAGAAATTTCAAGCGAAGAGAGATTTGAATATTTTACAATTATTTTTGGAGTTCAAGGGAGCTGGACAGTTCGTTGTTAAAATGTAGAAATGTGGTCTTAGAAGTAGAAATAATTTAGAACGTTTCCAAAAGAGAAGTGAACAATAAGCAAAAAAATCTGTTGAAAGGATTTGAAATTGATAGAAAAGTTGTGGAGTTAAACGTGGAAAAAATTACATCTTCGTTTAGATAAAAAATTGAAGAGTTGAAACTTTTAGGGGCGAAAACAGCTTTTAGTCAAAAAATTGCTGACTTTATAGAAACTGGCAACGAGAACAGTTTCGAGAGAATTTGAGACAGTTTCTAGAATTCAAGGTAGCTTCTAGCAAATTCAACAGCTAGTAATGAAATTTCTCGAAATTTTAAATTTTTTTCAGAATTTCGCAACTCGTAAAATTAACCAAGAATGTTTCTCTTTTTAATTTCGAAGAGAATCACATAATTTGTGAATGATAATCATTTTCGTTTGAGTTTGAGTTTGACAGCCAGAAAATTTGAAAACCATTCGAAAAGTGTAGGAGCTTGAAAATTGAAATCACTGGCATTCCAAAAGTTCTTGGAGAATGATTGAACAGTTTGAAAATTCAAAGAAAGTGATAATATATTGAAAGACTTCGTGAGATCTAAATCAAAAGAAGTTGAAGACGAAAACTGAATAACTTCTAAAACTGTATAAGGATATATAACAGATCGAGAAAACGCAACACAAAAATGATAGATTGCGCAAAAAATGGGTCATAAAAAAAATTGAATTACATATGTAGTTCTTTTTTAGATTTTGTTTTTTTGTAACTCTTCAGAGCCCACGCGACCATAAATCATAAATCTTAAAACATATCATTGGTTGAAATATATAAAACTACCATCACCATTTGATGATTGATTGATATTTAAGTTTCCCTTGAAATACTGGGCACATAATGTTTTACGTATTAATTACTTCCCATTTTTTTCTATGCCAAAATCATGATAAAAAACACTAGTATTCGTTTCGTGAGCTCTCTTTTCTTTCGCTTTTCCCGCATTGTTTTCATTTCAATTGACATAAACCCCATATATACACAATGTGAAAATTTGTTCCCTGATTTTCAAGAAAATGCTTAACTCGAACATGACTCTAAGGGACTACTACAATTGTATAATGTCCGTGGTCCGATCTTCGTGACATCTCCTTATATATAAGAAACGTAAGAGGCAATGGGAATACATAGTATATTTCATAACGAGTGCAAAAAGTCGATGATTTAATGCGAGTATCACTCTGACGGACAAGGCGAAGCTAAGAGGAGCCGAGTGAGGCTAGACACGAGTAATGAAATCTGACTTTCCACGAGTAATGAGCGACATTCTTCAGGCGACCACAAAAATGTGCTTAATTTGTTTATCACAATAGTCAGCAATAATTCTCACGAGTTTTATACTTATAGCGTACTCCACTATTTCTGCACGGATATTTCCGTCACTTTCCAAGTTATAAACGTTTTTTCGGCTCAGATGAATGAATGCTCTATAATACTTCAACCACTTCATACAATATTAACGATGTTTTATTAAGAAATGATAACCACAGAATATATTTCTCATCTGTTGTGACAACTAAAAATCCAATTTGTCTATGACGGCAAATTAAACCGTGCTGAACGAAGTAGTTCAAATCAACTCTTTTCTTTAATGTCATTCTTGCAATTCAGTGTAAGATATATGATTTAAATTTCCCATCGATGTATGGTCTTGACGTTTGTTCTACACAGGATATCTTTGACTATGAGGATGATACTCCGCGACATAGAAAAACCTAATCTAATTTATTCATGAATCTAAATTGAAAATTTGGCGAACTGAATCAAGTTATGCTTTTCGTTAATGGTACGATATGTACGTTTAAGTTCTGGTACCTCATTCCTGTCATTAATATTTTATGAGATACAAGAACTAAGCTATTTTCTTGGCATAGGATTCATTAGTGATGGGCAATACTGCGATTTCTCTGTCACCGTTCCAACTCGTGACAGTTCCAGCTGTGTCACGGCGACAAATACTGGTGATTTTTTGTCACAGCTCCGACGCGACGGCGGAACGGTTGTTTAGTAATAACAGTGTTTCTATTGGAAAATATATCGCATATTTTTTATTATTATCATTATTATATATAATTCATTTGCTTCAAATCAATTCAGTGAAGTTAAGCATTCTTTCTTATAAAGCGAATACCGTTCCAATATAATATGGAACATGAAAGGATGATATGGAACAATAATAGTTCAAATGACTTTGAAAAGAAGAACCTATGCTGTAACGGCGACGAACGAAGCAACGAAAGATCTCCTCGTAGTTTTCCGAACAGCGATTTAAAGCCGACTACTGTACAGAAGTAGTGTGGCTCTCAAAATCACTGGCTTGACAATCGGAACGCAATCGATCATCGGCGACTTGTTCCGAGTAGTATAATACGCCTGAGTCTCGTCACCGTGACAAAAAAGCACGGCGACTTTTATAAATTTGGAACTGTTCCAACCCGTGACAAGATCGTATCAGTGACAAAGTCACCGACTGTGACATCACAACCCATCCCTAGGATTCATTTCGATGTCACTACTTTCCCGCCCAGTTTTACCCGTGCGGGTAGGCATTCCCGTACAGTTGCATCCAAAAGCGTGACGATATCACTTTCGTACGTTGTCGCCTAAAATAGTATATTTCATAACGAGTGTGGAAAGTCGATGAAGAGAAAATAATAGATAACTTCATTTGTTTATGTTATTTCGTACCTTCCTTTCAGATTTGTCAGCAATAATTCCTACGAGTTTAATATTTCTGGAGGGATATTTTTCACTTCGCATGTTACAAACGCGAATCGAATCAAGTTGAGCTATTCGTTAACGATACGATATGTTCTGGTAACTCGTTAGCCTTATAAATATTCGATGGGATATACGAACTAAACTCTTCATTCACTTCTATCTACTTGGCGTGGTTTCATTTCGATGTCACCACTTTCCCGCACGGATCAAACTAGTTTTACCCGTGCGGGAATAACATTCCCGCACAGTTGCATGTAATTGTCAACTTTCTTCGATAGGTAAGCGTGGCGATATATACCACTTTCTGACGTGGTCGCCTGAAAAAATAATTTCGTATGTATTTCTCTTTATGGCTATCCGAAATCAAGCCGGCCTTCCTCGTGCACCACTGAAAAAAAAATTTCTGAATGCACACAGTTGAATTCAAAAACTAGTCAAACGTGAAGAAATCTGATGATCGCCCGCCTTCATTCACCTCCTAAACTCCGACTGGTCTATTCGTGTACACCTTTTTGATGTACTACATATGTTAGAAACGGAACTCGCACTCTTTCTATTTTCACTAATTCATATTATTAACTTTCCTTCGCCGGTTCCACGACTTTCGAGCATTTCTCAATTTTCTTCCCAAGTCAATCGCGCGTAAAAGAGTGTTGCTTCAAAAATTACCTTTATTTCTCCCATGACCATCAGGTTGAAACAATCAACCCTTGAAAGCGTCTGCAAATGTACTTTATATGTAAAGTAGAGATTACTGTAACTCATTAAAATTTTCAATATATAACCTAAAACGCGTTCCACGTTCCATCATCGCAGACCCATGTTTTATTTCGATTGAAACATTTGACCCACATTTTCATAAGCCAAACTCCCGTTTCGAATGTATCGATTTTCCAGTGCAGTTGAACTCGTCTCGCGGTCGCAATTTATACCTTCGCATTCTCTCGGTCGCAAAAACATATATTCGCGGGGAAAAATGATTACTTACCTGGATTAAATCGGGAATAAAGAATTTTTTTAACAACACAGATGAAAACTCGGTCGTCCACTGATCATATATTTCATCGATATATACATTTAGTCATTTTGTTCGACTCGTTTATCAGACCATTTATATAATAGAAAAATAACTTATATAATAGATATAATACAGGTCGAATATATACAAAGGAACAATAAAACAAAATCTGTCGCGGCTATAACAAAAAAAGTCAGTCCGATAAAGAAAAGGGATTTGGAAAAGCTGAATAAGTGGCGGAAATTTAGTTTTGCTTACAATGAGCGAGCACATTTCGATAGAGGAAGCAACTAACACTACTTACGTTCACTATGCATTATAATAATGGCCCAAAACATGACGAGCACTAAAATTTGATACATTTTGACACGAATATTTGATTTTTTCAAATTTGATTTGGACGTCCTAATTTTGAAAATATTTACAATAGCGTAAAATATACAGAATTTCGTATAATCATTATTCTACAATAAATCAATAAATTAATGCGGCTTAATTAGAATAACACAGTCGAGAATTCACAAATTCACAGATAACTGAATAGGAATTATTTATTTACACGACCGGGAAACAAAATCATTTGATGACGATATTGTACTCTCAGTTGTCTGTGAATTTTTTTATAATATCAATATCTTTATATACAATAAGAAAAAACAAAGGATGTTTATCAGAGCACAATTAAAAAACGAACAGAGTAGTTTTACCTAAATTTCTTCGTTGCACTCTCCATTTTCACAATTTTTTAACCGTCCGATAATAATACGATATTAGACTAGTTTCCTTTTTTATACACTTAATTAACACCCACACTGTCCGCCGGAGTTGAACGCAATCGACATACGCAGCGCGCTTAGGAACTTTTCATTCATCTTGTCCGACTGATGATGATGATGACGTTTTAATACCACCACAACTGTGACGTCACACTTGCACTTCGTTTCGCACGCCAGAGGCGTCTTCGCCTAAGATGTTCGTCGTGCTCGATAATGACGACGATCCTTGAAATGACACGTCAGGTTGACAGGTTCTGCTACCGTAAATAGATGAATCGGCTGTTGCAACCATAACAGGATAGAATTCTGTAAACCAAAAAATTCTTTAAGCGTGATTTGAAAGTTTCTTTTAATATATACTGTTATCTATAGGTCGCGAATCGGCAAACATTCATTTGAGCAACATAGTTTGAAATATGAATAATAAAACTTTATGGCAGTGTTCTAAATTTCAAGTAAAACAAATGTGAAAATTCGTCGTCATGCTACGATTGGCGTGACTTTCCACCACTGTAGCTTTGAAGTGTTAAAAAATCCTCAATATACACCAAAAAAAGTCCTCACACTACATTATATCGTTTTTGAAACGAGGTCGTCGATATACAGAACTTGGCAAAATGCGAAATAGAATCGCGTGTTAGTTACGATTAAATAGTTATCCGAATTTATAATAACGACAATATTTTATATCATTACAAAGCCATTAGTTTTCCGCATTATGGCATTTAATCGCCGTACGAGGTGATTTATTGTTTTCTCATTTTATTCCTTGGTGATACTATACTGGAAATAGGCTTTTTATTACACGTGGAAACTCGCATGAAATGCGTTAATTTAGTGCGACGTTACTTCGAAATCTTGGGACAGATTTATAGTTGTAAATTGGAGGGAAGCCACGAGGTTCTTTTTTTCTTTTTCTTCATTTGGAATAGAGCGTAGGTCTAATTCTTGAAATTTAAGAACCGTGCATAGCGACGGATTAATAGCCGAGATGAATGGAAATTGTAATTTCCTCTTGGCGAGCTTGTTGTTGTTAGCAAGTCGCTATAGTATCAATCTCTGTTACAGCGAATGAGCAATTTATATTCGCGACAGTGACAAATAACCGTGTATTGATTTTCGTCGCAATTTCTAGAAGACAACATTCATTTATTCCTCGTACATAAACTTATAAGCGAGTAGGTTTCGAAATCGGAAAACGTGACGTTTGGGCGTCGCACCCACAGATCGATTGGAAGTTGTCACACGGCGGGCAGAGTACGCGGCAAAGCAGAGGTACGATGAAAAGTATTTTAGGAGGAGGACGACCGCCCATCTATTAAAATTTAACGACTCGACATAAAAATCAGGCTGAATGTACTCGACTCAATAACACTCAATTACTTTATTGCCCTTGATCGATTACGGACTACACAGGCTGTAATTTAGGCTAATTACTCAAAAGTTTACGATGGCAGAATAAACAAGCTCAGAACTGCCATAGTTCAAGACGTTAAATTGTAATGATTTCGCTCGGTTATATGGAGGTTTCGATTACCGGCGACGGCATGTGCGGTAGGTCAAACGGCCATCCTTGACGTCTGGGTGTTCTTACGCTCCGTATGAAGGAACGCCGTTATTAGCCAATAATGACGATGCGGCACAATGGGTCTTGTCTTCCTTTGAATTTTGCATATTTCTCAACAGGATTTTGTCAAATTCTCCATTTTTCTCTCGATCTCAAAGATTTTAGATAAATTGATAATCTTGCCGTTGTTGGAGTACTGATTGAATAGCAAGTCGTGAAGCGACAGATTATTATTCCGAAGATCGCGAAGTGGCAAATTTTTGAAAAAGCGTAAATTTTTCTTTTTGAAGTTTTTATCATTTTTGCGCATTTCTTTGTTGTTGTTAGGTGAATCTTATGAAAATTTTAAGTTAAAATCCAAAATTAAGTAAAGAGAATTTCAAAAAAATCTTCCAGGAATCATGAGAAAAACCGAGGTTACACATTTAGAAAGGCGTAGCAAGTATACAGAATTAAAAAATTTTGATTCACGATTGACTCGACCTTTTTCCCGTCTACGAAAATGTAACTTTTCAAACTCCGTGTTCGTGGAAATTTCTGCATTGACTCGAGTTGAAAACCAGACATTCGAAGAATACTATTTTGAATATTGACATAAAAAAAATTCCACAATTCTGAAAAAAATTTCTCCAATTTCTTCTTTTCATATTTTGCAAGTTTTCTTCCAAACTAAATTCAAATCACGAATTTTCAGAAAACTTATGTTATATTTCTAGTGACATTTAACTTTTCCCGAAAATTTGGTTGATTCGTCGAATTTTGTAATATTCTCTTTCCCTAATACTGATGAAACTTCTTCAGAAATTAACACATATTCAACGTTTTAGATAATTATATCAAATTTTTTTTTCAAAAGTTCCTTTTATTTTCTTATGATGATAGAATGCGCCCGAATGTGTCGTTTCGAGTTTATACGAAAATTCATGACACTTTTATTTCAGAATATCAAACACTTCTGAAAATATGGATGAAAAGATCATTTCTAAATTCTTAAAATCACAGGAATATCCAAGAAACCTCTGACCTATTCGATAAGAATCTGAAATTTCGTGAAAAATCGTGAATTTGTTGTAATGTTCAATACAACATTGAGTATCAACAATACGACATTGAAATATCAACTCACCATTTTTAACCAAAATCGATTGAAAGTTTCATGCTGCTTCCGAATATTTAGAAAATCTATTTACGATTTCAAATTCTGAAGAAATTTGTAGATAATACCTTTGTAACTGCCAAGAAATTCATGCAGGTTTTTCGCTCGGATCAAAAATTGTTCGAAGCACATCGAAAATGTTCGATAATCTTCAAACCTCGAACTTCTTCCGAAATTACGATTTTTTACGCAATGTACATAACGTCTTTTAATATGTCTAATCATATCTTCAGGTTTTCATTTGTTTATAATGACAAAGGAGACTCCTTCTTCTTTAAAATAGGCAAAATATTTTCTAAATTTCGCAGAATATTGTGATTGTATGCAGATTGATCTTCTGCGAATATTGAAGGAATGTTAACTTAGAAATTAAAAAAGGAAATTTAAACTGTCTAAAAAAATTATAGCTCTAAGAAATTTTTATAACAGATGTCTGATTACACACTTCCCAATTCTTTTGAGAATTTATTGTTTTCTCATAATTCCGATTGAACGAGAAATCTTGAATTTTCTGTCGTTTAAAATCTATGAGAAATATTCAATTTCAAAGCTAAAAAATAACGAACAAAACCTTCAATTTTCATCAGGAAAGAACTAACTTGGGTGAAACATTCAAAAAACGAGATACGCATATAAAATAGACAATTTTGTATTTTCAGATCGTTATTTGAAATCTCTTTGGTTTTTTCATTTTGAAATGTACTTCCGATTACCTTTCAACTTTTCTTTGACATCCTAAATTTTTTTTTCTTAACAGTGAAAATATTAGAAATAAATAAGTTCAAGAGACCAACGTAAAAAATGTAGAAACTGCTCATCATTATAAAAAAAAGCAAATAATTGCGTTAATATCCAAAACACGTAATAAACGTATAAAATAGAAAAATTTTTCATTCTCAAATCTCCTTCCAAGATTTTTGTTTAAAATTTATTTAAAGCTTCTTAGACATTTCCGAAGAAACCTATGAAAGCTATTATTTAGAAAAAGAAGAAATGGAGCAAGGAACAAAAATTTCTTTTCACCGAATTTTTTTTCAGTTTTCGACTTTCTTCTAATTTTTTACTTCCAGGAAGATCTTTCAAAATAAAATAATGCAACATTTGAGAAATTATCTGAAATTATGAAATATGAGCCTGAGCTTAATAATATTCTCACAGTAAAACTCGAATAAAAGAAGTAAAAATTTTAAGACTATATCTGAAATCATATAAAATAGGTCGAATCTTCAGTTCAATTATCCCAACTCTAGAATATTTGCTATTTCATTTTTGAAGTGAAAGATGATGAAATTCTAATTTCCGATCTTCGTTTAAAATTTTTGAATTCATTTGTGATTTTATAAAAAATTGAAAACCATAAAATGAAGGAAAAATGTGAAAAACAAGAAAGTTACTTTGGAAATTCTGAAAAGAGTTCTCAAAAGCTCGCTCGTTGAATGTCCAGAAGAAGTGATAAAACATGAAAAATAGGAAACATTTCATTTGCAATTTTTACTTGAATTTTCCTTCGTCTTCGAATTTTAGATGGACTTTGGTTTATAAAATTTTCAGCGGAACTTTTCTCAGCTTTGTCTTTTCGATATATGTAATTAGATTTTTTTTCACTTTTTTGCTTAATACCTCGGCGATTTTTTCAAAGAAGTTAATCAAACTTCACGTTAAAAACAGAAAAAATAAAAAAACAGCAGAAAGATTAAGATTCATCACAATGAAAAACCAATACGTATTTCCGATTTCTCGGTTTTGTAATTGGGAATATTTCTTTTCGCAGGATTTTAGCTTCAATTTTTAATTTTTTTAACGGGATTTTTTCAGATTTTTAAAGTATCCTCGAAAAAACTAGTTTTTAGAAAAATTGGAGGAAAAAGGTTCTGAAAAATGCCCGAAAAGAATAATAAAACATGACGCATTGATGGCAAGAAGAGGAATATCAACTCCAGAAAATAGACAACAGATCATGCGTAACCAATGAAAGAAGCCTTATAGTTGTATTTATGATAGTGAAGGAAAAAACGGAGTAGTTTCAAAAAACTCTTATTGATTAAGAACACAAAAACCGAACAGTCCACTCCAAAGCAGCATTTCCCAAAAATTAATACATGATCACTACTTTCCAAATAGTAAAAGGTACGGAATGTTACACTTTCATGGAATTTACCGACGCGAAATATGTAAAACGTGCTTATTTTGTCTTATAGCGGATGTGATTCCTACCATTCAATATTTAATTGGACTTGTCAACTTCTATATTCTTACTATAGTGTTTGTAAAGTATGTATATAATATAATTTTTCGAGTTGAAAAATGAAAGAAGCGCTCTAATATTCTTTCCTTGAAGGTTAAGGAAAAAATGGGAACATTCTTCTAAAAATAGAGTAATTAAGTGATACCGTTCAGTCATTTACATTCATTTACTGTTGTATCGATTTTCATCGCAGATACGAATAAAAAGATACCGGAATTAGTAATGATAATGATTACATATAAAAACGTACAAATGAAGGGTTTATAATACTTATCACGTGAAAATATCGGAATAATAGATAAAAACCATGCTAATGAAAAAAGATATAACTAATAACGTACATAAATTCATAGAATTTCAGAAAATGATTGTAAGTAATAATCATGGACTTTAATTATTAAGAGAGTATAAGGGAACCCAAATTTCAGTAACTGAATGAATATAGATCTTTATAATAATTATATGATCATCTAATTGACAATGGTGGTTTTACGATTTTTAATCATCTGTCGTTTCGCGGATCTTTCATTCTTTGTTTATCGGACCAACTAGACACGATAAAGACGTATATTTGCTTCACAAAGGAAAGCAGTAAGAATCATTGCTAGATCAGATTATATGACTGACTGTCGGGACTCTTACCATCGGTTTCAGATCTTGGCTTCCTATGTGACTGAACGTGAAGTGCGTGCGTATCACACCCGATATGCAAATAATATTCGCGCAATTTATCGTGGTATTAACATAATTAAAATTGGAATAGCCTACTATGGACAAGAATTTTTCAATAAGTTGCCACCTAGAGTTGTATTAGATGTATAAGGATACATCAAATTTAAAAATGTTTTACATCAACATTTGTTGAGAAAGTGTTATTATTCAATACAAAAATTTATTGTAGATGAACACATGTTTATAGATTATATTATTATGATAAATAAATAAATAATAGACCAAATTAACGCTCAACTTAACTTAGTAAAAGCGACAGATGATCCAAGGTAGCAAATAGTTAATTTGATGAGCTCTTCGTTTTGCGAATAGTCCATCATCCCAACAAAAATTGAAGGGTCGCAAAACAACAAACAACATTTGCAACATCAGAGGTTGCAAAGCGACAAAAAACCTTGCGCGACATTTCCAAAATATTACAATTGGATTCATGATCCCGCATCGAGATTTTTAACTTAACTTTAATTGAAAGTAGTATCAAGATCATTACTAACCTGTACAACCTGAGAAATCGTTGATCAGCTTTTTACTCCTGATACTCGTCGATCCCGTGATCATATTCTCCAAAGCCAGACCAGCGGTTCGCCTCCGGCATCTCCAGAACAGCACGAACAGCACAATCGAAAACGACAATATGGCCGCACAGCCGCCCAAAGTCCACTCCGCGTTGTACCATCGGCGACGTGCATTTTCACCACGCGCCGCACTCACCAACACGGACAACAACGGCGAATTGAAGTCGACCTCTTCCGGTATCTCGTCCGCCATCATGCTGAGATCTTCCTGACTTTCTGTCGACACCTTCAGGGCGCGACCGGTGTCCAAGTCCATCATTTCCGACTTTAGGTTTTCGACGCCCGGTATTCTAGAAACGAGCTCGACCTGAATGTGATAGATCGTGTCCGGCCACAACGATAAAGTAACGCAGGTGGAATCGGTGAAGAGATTGCCTTTCAGGCCGCCGCCGTCTACCTCCCAAGTGACTAGATAAACACCCCTGGAGGCTTTCGGCTCCCAGGCTATCTCTCCGATGACCAACACTTTCTGGTGGATCAGAGAGACCTCGCGCAAGATCCAAGGGGCGTCCGAATCGTTCGTCGTCGATTTGCTGGTCGTCGCTTTGATTTCGGTATTGATTGTTTTCTTTTTCTTCTTGTTTTCGCGGACCGTCGCTTCATCGGGACTGTAGATTGTTACCAAACCTTGGGGGTCGACGACTAGGACGCGAAGCATCGCACCGCCTTGATCGGAAGTGGAGGGTACCCTCGTGGTTAGGTCTAATGTTTGGATGATTTGTCGCCACGGTCCGGATATGGCTTTGCGCATCACCACGTAGACCAAAGGCGTTTTCGGATCGACCGAAGAGGGTCGTGGCCAACGGGCGTGGGCACCAGACACCCTGATGACACCTTCGCCTTTGGTGTGAATTACGGGTTGGATTTGTTGAATCCGGAGAGCGGCTTCGGCGTGAAAGCGGCAAGCTTCCTGACATCCCGGAAACTGGGAAAAAAGAAGAAGATAAAAGTTTGCAATTCCCGATTGTCCCTTGCATACCCCCCTCATTCCCTTCTTGTTTCTTTTCTTTCTGTCGTTTAATAACTCCGGCTCTCAATCAAACCACGTCGTTTCGTCGTATATGTCTACATATAATCCGGGCGCGCTTTTAAGAGAAAGAGCGTGGGGTTCCGCGCGCATCTAATTGAGTTCAGGTGGATCGACGTAATTATACCGGTTTAAGTTTCTGGAATTACCGAACACGGTTATTTTTGCGACGCTTCAACGCATGTAAATTATATGCCGAATAATAATTACCCCATTGTTGAATTACTACTCGAAATTACCCAGTCATTATTTATCGTCCTTCCCGACTTTTCCCGGACGAAACGGTCGGGTTTACGGGTGGTACTAAATGTTGCTACGTAATTACCTTCTCTCGTCAACGTACTATTTTGTCAATTTTAGTCGGGGCGGAAAAATGGGAAATTTATTACGGGGCAATGATTTACAGATGGGTAAGAGTGATGATGCTTAATTAGAATAGCACGTCAACAAAAAGTAAAAAATATAATACAAAAATTCTTGTACAAAGTCTATCTGATGTACCCGCCATTCATTTAAAAATATTGTTACATAGGTTCGTTTTAATCCCTTCAATAACTTCTTAATCAACAAAATTAAATAATTTCCGATACTTTCGAACTAAAACAATGAAACAGCAAGCTGCTTCTAACAATTAATTAAACTTACTAGTGATAAATGTTCTAGGTGAAGTTCCATGTTGATAAAAAGAAGAGTTTTATTTTTTCATATTATTTCCGTCACATTGACAACTACGTCGAAAGATATATTCTTGTCCAAAAAATCAAGGTCATGGATTACCTACCAACGCCCTATCACAACAATACGTAGATCGTTTAAAACTTAGATCAAATCTAAACCACCTCCTGCCTGTTTATTCAAAATACTATAGTTCGAATGAGTTCTCGAGAGTTTTAACAATCGACACGATACACGTCGAAGATGACAATCCTTTATTTCGTATAAATAGATATCGTTGAGTGTTCTATTATATGGAAAACCAACATCATTGTCGGACAATATCATCATTATATTTACGCCGTTAGACAGTAAAGCCGAACACCCCATCTAAATCACAATAACATTCAATTTACTTATACATACATATGGAAATTATTTGATTCGTGGAGATCGATAAATAGAATTTTCGATTCAGTTAGAAGACGAACAATAGGGAAAAAAGTACGTGGAATACGAAATCGCCGTCATTAATCTAAGGAAGTCTTTTAAAAAAGTGGCGGATCTAGTCCGAGAAGAACCTCCGACTTTATCAGAGAGGGTAAGTAAATTGGGTGCGCGCTTATGCGTTTGTTCTTTTGGCTCGCGGTGGTAATTTATGGAGTGTAGAAAACTAATCAAACTGCCAAACGACCTTCGATATATCGCTTCGGTAATGGAATGGAATACTGCGTCGTATGCATAAGAATTTGCCCGCGCGCAAAGTCGGCACTGGATAACGCGACTATTTATTACACGGAATCGGTACAACAAATGAGGGGATGTAAGAAGTTGGACTTGGTAAACGAGCAGATCTGTGAATCCGCGGATATTTATAGTGTGCCGTGAGTCATTGCGCTATGTTTCTCGGAAAATTCTGTTTCCTGACTGGGAACCCGCCTGCATCAGGGATCGTCAAATTAATAACAAACGTTTAGTTGCACCAGATAAGTTTGATAATGAGATAGATTTGTTGAAACATCCTAGTTAATTAAGTGGTAATTCATTGTACATATTTAAAAAACCTTCATCGCGACTATATATTTTTAATTCTTGTCGCGAAGCGTTTATTTGAAAGAGTAATTTTCCAAAAGACGGTGTTTTCATTATATTTTTCGGATCCATTTGTCAAAATTAAAGAGATCTTCCGTACATCTCGCTACACACATAAACTATTTTTCATCCCACTACCTAAAAGAGTGGCTGCAAATTTCAGAAGGAACGACACCAAACTAGATAGATTTTTTAACCCTTAATACGGAGGTTACCGATATCGTTGGAGCAGTTTTCAATATTTGTGGAACAACCAAAGGATTATAAAATTTCCGTTAAAATTTTGATTTGTTAATGAGGATTTTTTGGGAATCTCATAAGGTGCTTCCATTTAACGAAAATTTTAAAGAAGACCTAATATTAACGTTATGACTGATGATTTCTTTCAATATTTTTCTAAGCATTTCCAAAAGTTGAAAACTTTTTAGAAATATGAACGTTTGCAGTTTTTTGGCACATTAATATTCGATGTTCGCAAATGTCGCGATGTGTTGAGTAGTTATATTGTTCTTTGAGCCGCGACAGTTGCTCAAGTCTACTGATCTGTCTATTTAATTGAGTCAATTTATTAGCAAAGAATATATAAGTATATACCAACGGATAAAGAACCGACACTCTCACCATTGCGTGAAGCAAAAGGCGAACACTGCCGCCGAACCTGCGCATTACAGCGTGGTACACAAACATGGGACTTGCTGTTGTAGCAGGGAATAAATACCTGCTGAACCGACATATGTAGCCTTTACCTTCAGTTGGAGTAGAATGACGAATGCAACCCCTCACCTTTTATTTATTATTATAACATTTATGAATAAATATGTCAGCTCTTTCTCCAGTGCGACTCGACCGATGATTTTTTTGTGACTCCTTATCGCGAGGAATCGTGCATCTGTTCATTTACGTTATTCTGTTAATTAAATTTAACCTAATTACGAACTTGCATAGTCCTTTCAAGTCCAGAATCCGGCCCTGTGTACTAGACAATTTGATTTTGTATATCAAATCGGCGGCGTCTGTCATTGGTGCGAAATCAGTCACCGAACCTGCGCATTATGAAACGTGAACGAGAAAATGTTCGGACTGTCGGTTCTTTATCCGCAGGTATGTATTCTTTGATATTAGGTTTGCCCCGCACATTAAAAAAAAATGAGATGGCGCCCCAAAAAAAAAAAGAAAGGGGATAACAGGGCATAGCTTGATCGATTATTAGTTATTTTCTAAAACTGACTGAGTCATCGAAAAGACGATTTAAACGATTTTGTTGTTTCTCGTAACATAAAAATGTGATAAAAAACATAAGTAATCATCATTTTAATACTTACACAAATCTCCTTTTCTTCGCACATGGCACCCCACACTTGGAAATTCGATTGTAAGAGTTCACAGTTCTCCCAGCACTGAAACGTAAAAAAAGAAGATTCTTTAATGGCAGTGAAACAATTAATTCGAAACTTTATGGTAGATAAATACAAGCGACTCGAAATAATCGTCGTTTTATGTTAAACGCTCATTAACTCGAGCGCGATAAACAACAGCGCACATGGCTTGTTTGGTGTATTAAAATTCGAAAAATATTTTATGACGTTTGACAAATTGCCCCACGAACTATATTGGATCGTTCGAGCGACGGACAAACGAACGAACGACGAGTGGTTTCTCGTTATTATGATTATTATTAGTTCGGCGCTTTCCGGGTTTTCAATTTTCTCGCGTCGCGACCATAAACTTTCCGAACGGCGAATGCGGGACATTTTTTTCCGTTTTTCGTTTCCGATGTTTCTCTCCAATTAGTTTCGTATCTTTTGTGTAACCTGTCAATTAGATTCGTTTCGTATTCCGTTGTCACTTTTGATTCTCCGTTCGTTTCTAGTCGTCGTTCCGGATAACAATCGGTTATTGGTGTTTTGTGCCCAGTTTTCGTGGGATAGGAGTCATTCAGAGGAGTTTCTCGTTATTTTCAAAACAAATATTACCAACGATACGACGCCGGCCGCAGCGCTCTTATTGTATAATTACGTTTTAGAAAGTGTTATTTGTGTAATGAGTTTCGGAATATGCGCATATTTACGGTCGTGTAAAAGTTCATTTTCATTATTATTCTCGTAGAACGAAACACTAATCAAGCATTAAAACAGTTCTCAATTATCCCGTAGTCATTAACTAGCGCTCACGAATAATTATCGTTCTCAAGACAAACATTAAGTTATAAGTAATAATAACCGATATTCGAGTTCGGAATATATGTAGGTATGTATGTAAATGAGGTCTAATAACTGGAATATCCGTTCTGGAAAAATAGTCCGGTTTCGAGATTCTCCTAGATGTAAAGTAACGACGTTCGCCCCTGGACTAGCCATACAATTCCAAAGTGTCGATAGTGGACTTAAATCATATACGTGGCCGTATAAAATGTATCTGCGGTACGATCTACCAACGAACGACATTACAATAACTAATAATCATATTCATAAAACACTTTATCTCCAACGAGTCTCAGAAACAAATTACGCGAAGCTGTGCTCTTAAACGACCTGCCAGTAATCCTGTCTAGCGAGTAGCGACAATAATCACAATTTATTCCCGTTTTCTTGAACGGCATAACGGTAGAAACAAGATTAAGACCCCCGCGCACTTATAATCCCGAAGGAAACGAAAAAACGGATCGACAAATTTATCTTCCGTTCGACGAATCATAATCCCGTAGAAAAATTTTGAAAACGGGACAAATATTTCCCTCAGCGGAAAACGATATTTGGAAAAACAAATCCCATAATGAAATTGAAATCATAGATTTGATTGATATAGAGATATGAATAATTCATTCGTAATTTTACCTCGCGCCCCGAAAAACATCTCCTTACTATAATTCATTCCGACACTCGGATTTAGGATAACGTCACCCTATTTCGTTCGGGCGAGAGACAAATTGCTGACCACCACGACCACCCGAACGTCATACCAAAACAATGGGGGCTTTCTAAGAAGAAATAGACCCACATCGTCGCCGTTATTTTTATGTCCTTTCAAGGTGAAGAAGAACGGCGCGGGGCGATATCGTGCCCCACGGGGAGGTGGTGGTAGAAACGAGAGATTTCCTAAACAGCCCCATAAAGTTGTCCGTTTCGGAACGGGAGCCGATTGCCCATTTGTTTGTTGTGTGCTTCGCGCGAAGGGAGGCCCGGAGATATGAGCAATATTGTCAAATTTCCGTGATAAACGGCCAGGTCGAAAGTTTACCGAGAATTTATCCTGGACGGCATGGGTTCGTTGTTTCAAATATATCCCCTATCGACAAATATCGTAAAATTCGTTGTGCACGTTGATTTATGACGGGAGCGAAGAACGACACGGTTGTATATCACTTCGAAACTCGATTTTTACGACTGGTACAGACGAGGCGAGGCGTTCCGAAAGAAATCGGGAAAAATCTACGAAACGGAACGAATAGTTACCGAGAGAAAAAAATTATTATCGCGGCAAATTGAATCCCTTGCTTCGAGCAGTCAATTTTGGAGTCAATTGTCAGTATAAATGCTCAATGATATCACTTCGAATGGGATATAAATTTACTTTTATTTCATCTCGAGCGAATTTCCTGACGAGCCACCCTCCTTCCTGTCGTATGTTCCCGCTTATCCCCCCGAACTTTAATAAGGAATATTCTCGCGACTTAAACGTAGGGGATGTTCACTCCCCCGACATTGAAGCGTCCTCCTCGCATAAACGGAAAACGTTTCTCCCCACATTTATTGCTTCAACATCAGCATACTATATGGCGCGCGGAGATTATATTAGTTTTTTGCCCTGTGACGCAAAGTTTTTTGCCATTCGATGGAACCAACCCAAAATCCGGGGAATCGGGAACGACATAGACGCCCTGCGCTGATTAGGGCGGACAAAAGAGTGCGAATTTATGGCCTTTTCATAACCGTCGTCTACGCCGTCCTAATTGGGACCGGATCGCGAAAATACATCCTAATTAATGAGTTGAATTCCTAAAATATAATCCCTTGTTAGTTAGTAGTCCTCGCTAAATTGGCATAAGCCTCGTAGGCGAAACGCCTTTCTCGATAATTTATTTTGCAAACAACGGGGAGAAAAACCGGCCTATGTCGAAAAATAGTCATTTGGGCGTGGTTGCCTCGATTTGAGATCATTTTAACGTGCTGATCGGTCGACTATTATTCAAAATTTAGTTCGACTAGATGGAGCTAGGCTATGAAGTAATGATTTTGGACGGATATAAAATTCTATGATTTGTCCCACTCGTCATAATTTTATTTTTACCTAAACGCACGAGAATAGATGCAAGAGATAGGAATAGCACTTTCTTCGAACATAATCTATGATGCCTTCACTCATAACGATTACAGCGTTATAATGTGTAATGAATAAAATAATGTTATTCAAAGTAAGTAATATATGTTCTAGAGATCAACAATTAATTTTAATGAGAGAGAAATTTTATTTCATCCATAATAACATTTACATGACATATTTTAATAAACTTAAATTGGTAGGTTCATAAATAAATCAGAAAGAAATCAAATCAAAGAGAATTCAAGTTATTTTCTAAATCGTCAAACTGGGGCGCGTCAATGAATATGGGTGTACTTGCTGTTACGTTACGTGGGGGAGCGGGGGTGTCCAAAAAGGTTACTTTGGGGGGGAAAAGGGGATTTGAAAATCGTCGAAAACTGCGTTACGTAATTTTTGAACGGCCCCTAAGACGAACTTCGAAGGACAGCATAAAATGGTTTGCCATATCGATAGTTACTTTAACCGAAATTCGTCTTAAAGAGGTGATGGTTCGAGTAGTATAATGCATACTGTTGAAAAGGTTATCATATTTTCACTATGTATCCATAATAAGAAAATGCAATGTCAACACTGATTCAGTATAACGGTATGCACGGTGCTGAGTGTATTTTTTGGGATTCCAAATGCAGCTGCGCAAAAATTTTTAATGCCTAAGGAAAAACCCTTTGGACCAAGTTTTCAATGTAAAATTCACGACAAATTAACAAAAACACCGGTGAAGATTGATAACTGCACGTTTTGCATCTCAAAAACGAATAAGAGTAGGTATCCAAATGAAACGAAGTGTTTTGACTACCAGGAGGCGGCAATACCATTGGTAGCCCATCTATTGATAAGCATTCATAATACGCAAACTGCAACATATATATGACTTTATAAATTCACACCAAACAAGATTATTCGCAAAACTGAGTCAACTAGCGCCATCCGTTCGTCGTATTGAGTTTTAGAATATTGGGACAGGGGTTCGTCTTTTCTATTAATCGTTGCTAATGAGTTTGTAATATTGAGTCTCTTAATACATAGGTTTCCACAAAATTGTTTCGGGACTGTATTTAGAAAGTTGTAGTAAGTGAAAACGAATGTTTACAAATAAGCCACCCCCACGGAAGAGCAATAAACCGATAAAATTTGAATTTACAAACTCCTCCTGGCGAATATCCAGAAAATAAACCGAGAGATATTATTTACAACGTAATAAAAGCGAGCACCGGGTAACTTATAAGTCAATAAAAACGACAATTAAATAACTTCACGTTTCGTTTTGAAAAAATAACAGTAGATACCTTGAAACCACGGTTTGTAACTGTAAATCAATCGGACGGTGTGTTTAGTTGAATTTTGTTTGGTAGCTTCGCAGAACCGACTGGACCCATAGAAAGAAAATTTTTCGAACGCCTAAAGCTGAAGAAACGGTTCATTTTATTTCTGGGTACGGTTTATTAGCCGCATATTTTCAAGCTGTTCTCCGAATGATTCAATGTTCTCAGCGCGTGCAAGATTTACAGCCCCACTTGAGCGTGGAAAATTCATTATGCTCTCGCGCTCGAATTGCCATCTAATAACCAACGCCTCCGAAGTTTACGACTTTCTCTATAACGTCCTTTTTTCCACAAATATCCGGTTATAGAAACAGTACGGAGTGAAAAATGTATCGATCAAACCCCGTTTGATCCTCATTGCGGCTCAAAGAGTGTTCAGAGGGGTAAACGTATCGGCGATATCGCGTGGCTCGAGCATATTAGGGGCTGAATCGCAGGGACACTAGTGTGCATAATCTGAAAATACATCGCAAATAAGGGCAATAAATTCGTTTTATCAGAGGGATTCGTTCATTCCGGAAAATGGATCCCCCAATCTATAGGTGCAAGGGGGATGTTTCGCTTTCCGTCGGGAAATTTAGAGGTTGAATAATCGTATAAGCGGATTTTCGATTGAATACGACAATTTCGACCCTATACGATAAGTGTCATAAAGGACGTTAAATATGTGTAACAAAATGAAACAACGCAACGTCACCAAATAAGTTTTAAAAAGTATTTTGCAGCCGCTGAAAAAAAGCATTAATCCGATGAGACCTTTCGCGCTTCGCTACATCCAATTTTCCTGAGTGTTTTTCACGCGAAAAATAACGTGAAAATTTTCTGCAAACAAACTCGTAAACATAATTTTTTGACGTGTTACATAAAAGGGATGTAAACGGGGGAAGAGCGACTGATAAATTGATGAAAACGTCTGGTTGTGCTACCGACGAATATTTTAATTTCCGTTTCGAACGTTCTTGCGTTAATAATATTCCGGAATAGAACGTACTCTTTCCCACGCGGAATGACGTACCGCCAATTATTTGAAGAGAGTGTTGTAGAAAACACAACTATTGGCTGGTCGAAATGATCCTGGGCCGTCCTTCTCTGGCAACTGGCCATAACCCGATGCAAATTTCAACTCGGTTCGGTCTGGTTATTTTGTGGGGGAACGTCACTGAAAAAGGTCGCGATTAGCATTTTCTTTTCAATGGGGATCTTTTTACTTAGAGCGAGAGCTGAGAAAACTATGAGATTTACATTTATATTCATATTTTAACAAACCTAAAGCTATATATGCAAACAGAAACAATGTTATGAACATGTTTCCAACAATCAATTGACTTTAACACAAAAACTAGTGAATCTCTACAATTTCTGAAATGCAAGTATGTACTTGCATAATCGTCCAATTTAAGCGTCTTCTTTGATGAAACTATGTATATACCAATTAACTCTGACAATTTGAGACATACGATAACATGTCTATCATCAAATCAAAAATCGTATAGATCGATTAAATTAAAGGGAATATTCTTATCCTCCACACAAAGCAATCTAGGAGCGTCAGTAAGCATTCAATTAACAGATAAAATACGTAATCGAACATCATTTATGGAAACGATTGGATTGTTCTCGATCACTGTCGAAATGAACGTTCTTTTGACGTGAACATATAGCAGTCGTGTCGCGTGAAGAGAAATTCTTTCCTATTGTTTTATCCGCCTTCATGACGGTAATGCGAAGTGGAAAATATATCCGGGCCCGGAGTACCATTAGTGTCAATGGCAGCGAACGGACCCGGATCGAGAGCGAGAGGAAATTTGTTTCCGGTCTCGGTCGGTTCCTGAAGAGTTATGGGGGCGGTTACGTCGAGCGAGGCCCGATAGAAAACCGCGAATTGATTGTGTTTGATCTCATTTTTCACGGGAAAACCGGACGTATTTAGAGCCGAAATAAGATTTATTTGACGTTTATATCTTATCCCAGAAGTTCCGGAAGGTATATACAGTTCAATTATGCACGAACCCTTGTTCGGGGGGGTGGATTTATGGCTGTTGTTGCGCGCCGCGTACTCGGACTCGACGAAGCAGCCGCGCCGCCACGCTGCCGGTGAGCTTTTTCCATTTTTCATATTTGACGTGCTTTACGATCTCCATAATCTCTTTATCTGCCATGACTCGGATAAGTTTTTCAAATTCGGTCTCTCTATGAATATTTCATTCGAAATGTTGTTTATTCAATTTTATTTTTGTTGTAATTTCTGATGAGTCTTTTCAAAATAATAATTAAAAATGCATATTAGTTGACGTATTCGATCTAAATTTAACGTCGAAAAATCTATTTCAGTGGGCGGAGTAGACCGTTCATTCATCGCGTCAGCTATTGTGGATCTGGTTCGATAACGTCGAATAATAGGTGTTCATATCCTTTAACTTATTTGAACTACTGAAATTAACATCCTAAGATCTACTGATTAATGATCCACATGGTCGTACCGCGCAATAACCAGGCTGGGATCCAAGATTCAATTTACATTACTCACAATTTTTTTATATGATTTGTTGTGGATAAGATGGAAAAAATGTGTTTATATTAAGCTTAGAATATTAGTATATTATATTAAGCTTATTAAACCGTTTTGAAGATAATTCGTATGAAATTCAAATAAAAAGAGGTTAGATGTGTATGAGGAGTGGATATATACAATGTGTGAACTCGAGTTCCTAAGTGCGGTCATACTGTTTTTTTTTAGTTACCCCTCTGGGAAATCTTAATCTTCGTCTTCGCTGGGGAAAAACATAAATCCCATTGACGTTGGTGGTTAGAATCGAAAGGCAACAAACACTTTAGTACATAATACGGTCCCGCCGCCGATTTGACCGCAGTTTCGATCAGAAAGGCGAAAAGGAATTCGCTCGGCGGCGCTAAAAAAGAAGCGATGGGATCGACCTTAAGGTGTCCGAACCACAATACAAGATGAAGCCTGTAAGCGAACCTCTCATATCTCTCTCTGTCTTTCTTTCTCCGCACGGTCTCCGCGAACTGATTTATTTTTTCATTACCGGCTGGTTAAGGCAAGTAAAACCAGGTATCGGGTTCAACAAATTACAGTGACCGTGATCGTCGTGCACCGGTCATTACTAATGTCGATATCTCACGAATTGCTCGGCTAGCGGTCGTGAGCGTCTGCCGCGTCTAAGGGCATGACTTTTACCACCCACCCGAGGATATATGCGATAAATTCATATTGCCGAAGAAGTTAACAGAGCGCAAGCGCCTCGCCATTCTGGACGGATTCGGAATCAAAATTATGCATCCAATGAACGTTGATATACATTTTATTTGACCTATTATTCGGATGATTGATTATCTTATTTAATTCACTTTTCAGGCGACCACGTCAGAAATTGGTATATATCACCACGCCAACCTGTCGAAGAAAGTTGACAATTACATGCAACTGTGCGGGAATGTTATTCCCGCACGGGTAAAACCAGTTTGATCCGTGCGGGAAAGTGATGACATCGAAATGAAACCACGCCAAGTAGATAGAAGTGAATGAAAAGTTTAGTTCATATATCCCATCGAATATTTATAAGGCGAACGAGTTACCAGAACATACCGTATCATTAACGAAGAGCTTAACTTGATTCGATTCGCGTTTATAACATGCAAAGTGAAAAATATCTCTCCAGAAATATTAAACTGGTGGGAATTATTGCTGACAAATCTGAAAGGAAGGTACGAAATAACATAAACAAATGAAGTTATCTATTATTTTCTCTACAACGCCATCTAGAAGCAGAAGATTGAATTATTCAGTTCTGCTTGGGTCGAAACGTTCATTGTATGTTCTCAAAGTAATTATCGTATAATGCCATTTTTGTGGTCGCCTGAAAAATGTCGTTCATTACTCGTTCGTCAAACTGACACACGCATGAAATCATCGACTTTCCGCACTCGTTATGAAATATGCTATTGTATTTGACGGTGGCGTTGATAACATTGATGTATCAATTTACCGCACACGTGGTACGCCTAACTATTTACAATTGAAGTTTTAATTATGAGACAACTGAATTCCAAATGTTTAGGGTTATTGATTTCACTTTAGTAATGATATATGACTCGATATATATGCACGCGCTTAATATGATACATAAGTTTTCTTCACTATGTTGAAAATTATTAAACTCACTTTCTCACTTTTGATGATAGTTATCAAATTTTATAACATATCAAATCATACATTAGCCTGATTCAATTCAAATCAAATGTTTAATAGGTGACATTTTTTCATTCCCGAATTTGAATGTTGTTTTTCTGTTTTTCATGTAATCGTACTGCCGATTTTTTTTCTGGTATGAAAAGTGTTCGCTCTAATTAGAATTAATGGTGAGCGGTAGGTCGTTTAACGTTCCGCTATGTGACGATTTAATCGTAGTCAAGGTCATTTGTTTAGTCGCGAAGCGACGGATGATCAAATGATCACTTGTCGCTTCAGGATACTAATAATTTAATTGCAATTCATGCCACAACAGAAAACACTAAAATCCCAGAGTTCACTCATTCATAAATGCAAAGTTGCTTTTTGTGTGGAAATCACTGATCGATAAAAAAATTTCATATCCGCTCGATTTGGTGAATAATCGAATTCGTGCGGTTACCTACGACGAATTTCTACCCTTCTCCACGTTCTAAATAAACCGATCATATCATATCTCGAACCTTATTATCCTGAGCTTTATCGTTGAACTTGTGTGAGTCAGGTTATGGGCGCTATCGGGCGGCGGGCACGCGAGAATATAGAATATCCTCACCAATATATTACCCTGTCTATCTAGCCGACGTGTTCATAAGGGGGAGTTCTTGCTTGGGTAATACTTCTAGACTTCATTATGCCATTGACACATGCGTTTGTCATGCCTCCCGACGACGACGACCAGACGGCACGCAATAATCGTTTCTCATCGGATTTTTCTATATAAGATTTAATTTATAAGGTGGCGTTGTCCTCTCCTCCCTTTTCCAACTGGATCCGGGATTAGCCTGGGCACACGATGAGCGGTAGGAAGAACGGGGGACCGACTCACTCTTCTACGGAGGAGTTTAGGAAGCGACGCATTTATTTCATTATACGGACGAGTGCTGACTCTGTTCCTGTCGCACGGCTCTCAAAATTAATTCGGGTACAGCGCATTTGTTTTGACACTTTACGGACCGACCCTCTATCTCTCGCTCGAAACTAGCATTCCAATTTGGGGAAGTGCGAAGATTATCGTTCTAATTGAATTTTCGAGACGTATAAAGCATTCTTTTCTTTTCCGAGGCGAATATATCCACTAGATCGGAGATTAGTTCGATGGCTATCTTTTAAACCGACATACGTTTAGTTCAGGGCTTTGATTACTTTGAAAAGGATCAATCATTGGAATGAATTGAACTAGCATTAGCACTAATGATAACGTAAATCAAATTTTCACCTGCGTATTCAGCAAAATCACGAAAGTGTTTCTCTTGGTGCACCTTCGAATTTGATTTGTACTTATTGTTATTTGATGTGTTCGTGGAACCAAATATCAAATGTGGAATTTATGTAGTCAGAAACGATTTATTTGACAATCACTCATTAACTGACAACTGTCTATTATCTCCTGTACGTTACGCCTACTGCAATAACGATACTGACACAAGGTGGCGCTCTTGATAACGGTGATCGATTGTTCACCAACCTAAAACCTAATCAGTCCGGACAAGTAGACAACCAACAATACAAATTCTGAAAAAGAAGAAAGAAGTTCTCTTAAATCGATCGCACAAACCGAAATAAAATATTTCATGTTATTTTTACAGTCGAACCTCTATAACTCGAACTTTTCTATAAGTCAAAGTTTATTACTCTTTCCTGAGCATTTGCTCTTAATTGCCTGGAAGTTTAATCTATGTAACTCGAATTTCTCTAATTCGAAAATCTCCATTACTTGAAGCTGAAAATTGACCCAATCGATAAATAAGTCTCCCGAAGTCGAAATTTCAAGTCAAGGTCGAAATGAAACGAAGGTGTTGCGCCGATGCAACGCAACCGTTGCTTTGTGAATCTGGGAATTTCCGAAAAGCTATCGGTGAATGTTTCATCATTTCTTTACTCTTTAGCAAAACATTGTGCACGATTCGTGAAATGTCGCCACCTCGAAAACTTAAGAGTTTGACAATTGAAAAAAAGTTAGAAATTTTGAGTAAAGTAGAAAGTGGAATTGAAAAAATATATATATTGCCCATTAGACATATATTATTAGACATGGCATAGCATAAAAAAAAGTTTGTGGTGAAAGTGCTGCTGTTGATGAAGAAAAATCTGATATTTGGATCAAATAAAAGTTGCCGGCCCTGTTAGCTCCCTATGAAGAAAAGGACATTTTCAACGCAGATAAAACTGGTCTGTTTTTTTAATGTGATAACCTGTTAAAACATTGATTTTCAAAAATAAATCATACCACGGAGACAAAATGAGCAAAGAAAGGGTGACCTGTTTACTTGCGGCCATTACGACAGATACTGAGAAGTGGAAAGTTTTTTCAATATGAAAAAGTGCTAAACCATGATGTTTCAAAGGAGTTAAATATTTACCCGTTACTTATAAAAACAGTAGAGAAGCTTGAATGACCAGTGATTTTTTTGAATGATGGATTCTCGAACTGGACAAATGTTTTTACTTCAAAAACGAAAAGTTTTATTTATTATTGATAACTGTGCAGCACATCTTCAAATTAACCACATATTAGAATCAATCCAGTTGGCATTTTTTCCACCGAATATGACTTCAAAACTACAACCCCTTGTTCAGGCATTATAAAAAGCTTAAAATTTCATTACCGTTGTCGAATTTTCGAAAAACATTTAAATAATTTTGAAGCACATTCATCCATTCCCAAGATTGATCTTCTCGACTGGGTTAATATCGTGGCAATTGTATGGAACGTGGATGTAAGTCGAACAACAATTCAAAAGTGTTTCAGAAAAGCCGGATTTGGAGTAAATACATTTTATGATGAAGAAGATGAAATTCCATTGAGCCAAGTGAAAGAAAAATTGAGTTGTGAACAACAACTAATCTCAGAAGTTGAATAAATATTTGGAATTGTGCAGTATAAAAGATGCGACAATCATCGATAATTTTATGAATCTCGATGAGGACCTTGTTACCGGTGAAATGCCTACAGACTAAGAAATCATTGCAAGTGTAAAAAATAAAAAATCACTGTGAAGAAGAAAAATCTGATGACAGCGATACAGAAACATCGTCAACCCAGCAGGACATGTTAAATGCTTTTGAGACCATTCAGTTGGGCTTAACTATGAATGAAATTACAATTTTCAATTCATTTGCTCAGATAAAGAAATTTTACGAACTGGACTGTGGAAGAAGAATAATTCATCAAAACCTGATAACAGATTAATTTAAAGAGTAAGTTTTATACTGCGCTAAAGTAATTTTTATATCACTATGTATACACAAATATGTAATAAAATATTTTCGCGAATTTTTGTGTCATTTTCTCACTTATATTCCGTAACTCGAAATGTCTCTAACTCGAAGTGTATTGGTAGTCCCTTGAATTTCGAGTTATAGAGATTCGCCCAAAAATGTTTAATGGCATTCAATTCATTCAAAAAAAATTCAACAATAATTATAATATTGGTAATTTTATAGTTTAGGTTAGCTTAATGTAGGTTAGGTCAGGTCACGTTAGGTTATGTTAGGTTCACTCTAGAGACCTTACTATTTTATATTTCAGATTAGATGAGATCAAGTTAGATTAGATTAGGTTAGGGGCCCGTAGATTTTACTAATTTCAATGTTTGAAAAAATCTGCGCATGCGCAATTTCTCTTGATTCTTTTTAAGGAACATCCTCAGTAAGTTTCACTTACTCAATGGACGTTATACGGAAGTCCCTCCCACCGCTGCTACGTTTGAGCAGAAGGCTTTTCTGTGTTATAACGATTCGCGCATCCAAAATATTTATGTGATATAAGGAAAAAAACAATTTTGGAGGAGTTGACGTTTGGGTTGTCCGTGAATAGACTCTTTTAGTAAGAAATTAAATAGTCAATAAGTTAATATTCCCATATTTTTCTTATTTCAGATTTAAGTTTAGTTCCCTTCTTATTCTTGTTCGAGAATAATTTATGGATGATCAAACAAATAAGCAACAAAATTGGAATATTTTTACATTCGAAAACTAATAAATTGCCACGCGAGTCTGCGAATATATATCTGGATTAAAACCGGTTCCATTACAACCGAGATCGATTCATTTTTAAATTTGCACTCCCCTTCCTTCGTTATTGAAGTTGCATTTTACGACGTTTAAATACGGAACACAGGCGAACGAATTAAAATCCAGAGCGCCGTAACATATTCCCCATCAATCAGACGAGCGCGGAAGAGTTTGACGTGAAATATCCCGCGGGTTCGTGAAGGCGAAAATCCGATCCGACCAAATTGAATTAACTAAAGTTAATTTAATAGTACCCCTATTGTTCGGGAAATTCGAATAAACTGAAAAGTATAATTGAAACAAATTATACCCACATGCTTGGTTAGAAGCGAAAAGGAGGAGTATGGTTCAACTTGATCGGAGAATCCAAGTGAGTTATAGCTTATCCCTTTCCGTATCAACAAAACTATCAATCTTTCACGCATGGTGAAATCCATCGTTTATTTATTGAATTAATCATTCACGAATGACGGTTCTTGGATTCATGCGCTGCTACCATCGGGACATCTTGGTCAATTGTTTCTGCTGTCGCTGCGGGCGCCACGTCCGACGCGCGATCCAAGCAAGAGGAGAGCGGTTTCTATAGTTTTGCTCGGAAAGGCTCAATTCGATTAACCGTCAAATTGTTCGTAGATAAATCATCGACGACAGCAAGTTATCTCCAGTATGCACTTAAGTCCTCAATTGGAATTCGATTCACCAATGCTGATCGTATTTTGTTGTGTACGCTGTGATCAATATTAATTTCAATCCACGTGATCAATTTAATTATTTCATTCTGTTTTTGAATTCATGTATAAATAAGAACACAAGGTAGATGATTCGTTGTATGCAACCAACAGTACAACATAAACTACGGTGTATCACTGAATGCTTGCGTGTGATCATTTTATTATGTATCTAAAATTGCAGTTAAAAAAAAAAGTAAAAGCAAACAGGCCGAAATTGGTCAAGATCGGAACCGATTCCTTCCTAGAATTCGTTCGTTTAGCAACCCAAGAAGAATCTCGTTACACAGCATTTGGAACCAGATAAAGAAAAGGAATTCGATTTAACGCTCTAACATTCTAGGTTGGGATCTTTTGACGAATCGTCGATTTTTAGCACCTCGAAATGCCGGGATTTAATCTGCCACGAAGTTGTAGCTTTTATCATCGCGACACCTGGCCTATTATTCATTGTTGTTTGGATAAATAACCAACTTAAGTATCCACAGTAAGGTACAAATATAAGCCGAAAATAAAGGAAAAGACCCCGGTGTTCGGGATTTCGGTGCACAAAGCCCCCGGTACCACCTTGTCTGATCGACCGTGTTATTGTAAATCCCCAGGTGCGTCGTCATCCGCGGACAAATTCGGACAAATTGCATGGAAGTCGATAAATCAACGCATTCTTTCGGAACGAAAGGAAGTCGTCGTTGAGATCCACCCATCGGAATTACTTGCAGTGTTAGGAAACTAACCGAGCGGGCAATATGAAACTGAAAATTGGAGGCTTGAAAACTCTGACTATGAGTACACGGACCATTAAGACTTACGGGGAACAAAAAAAAGTTGGAAAGTTGCATTCTCCTCGAGGGTGACGGCGGCGACGAAAAAAAAGCAACCCATTTATTCGGGGAAATACTTTACAGATTTTCTGGCCAAGTTGGCCTCAACAATGGAACTTTAGCGTTCGTTCGCGAAATAACGCTGTTCCTGAATGCGAAGAACGTTTTTCAGACGCTTTAAAGGACCTGCCGGAAACGCGAAATTATTCCCCGTTTCTTTTTCGAACAATTATTCTCAAATTTCGTTAAGTGACGACCGACACACTTCAAATTTCGGCGACAACGAAATTAGTTCTCATTTTCGGTGTACGAAACGAAAATGATTTTAATGGGGAATGTCGTAAACAAGAAATTGGTAGATTATTTGAATTTTTTAGACCCAGGTACATAATTGAAGTAAAATACGTCATCAGCGCATAAACTTGTCATTTCAGCAAATTTGTCGTTGCAATATAACGTATATTACGAGAAGTGAAGTCCGGATATAGTAAACTCGCAAAATGCATCAAAATTGGTGCACTATATCCGAGGTTCACTATAAAAGAAAAATTTACTTTTTTTGTGGGTTGGTTAGTTTGCTTCTTAAAGAAATTCCACGATGTTCTTATATTGTTCAAAACTTTATTTTCTAAATGTGGAACTAAACTCAATATCTAATACTTATCTTAAATAAAAAAAAATTGACATCGATATTTCTAACAATTCCTTCATTCGAAAACTGACCAAAACTCTTTAATATGATATTAACAATTGTCGTGCTTTGCAATGTTTGTATTGTGCAAAGCTAATTGGTTTTTTATTTCATGCACCGAATCCATATTTTTACGTATCTCATCGATCTTGAAAACGTTAGGTCATAGCTAAAAACAGTGAGAGAAGCAATTCTTCATGAAATTACGATGTAACGTTTGTCGAAAGATCCAAAGTGGTTAAATTATTAGCAACCGAGTTATCACTTATTGAACGGTGTTTTCAGAAGGTTTCAAAATTTTTTTCCTCAGAAACGGGGTTCATTTAAGACAGGAATAGTAAGCAAGGCGATTGTAGCCCTATTTGATAGCAATTCAATGGTGAAAAAATAAAAGGCAATCAAAGTGAAAGAAAGTAAGAATATTTAAGTCGAAATTCGGGAACATCGACTGTTGAGTGGGCCATGTTGCGCGCAAAATTGATATGAAAAAGTTTCGTGTCGCTTTCTAGAATAGTTTTTGAATTATTCAGATTGGCAAAGAATTCAATCTTTTTTTTCATTTTTTTTTGAAGAAATGTCAACATTCTTACATTGTCACTCTTCCTTTCCTCATTCTACCTGAAGAATACATTTTCAGGTATTTCGAATTCCTTGCTCTGAAAATAAGTTCGCCAAAAATTCCCGACAATCTTTCAGTATTTCGAGAATTAGTTTTCCGATTGCGATGGAATAAGGAATCAGACCTGTAGACCATTTATACGTGTGTTCCTAAAAATTCTTCGTTCTACGTAGCGCCGTTTAGCCTGCCGCACATACTATTTCAGTCGCGTAACGACTTTATGCCGTATACTTACTTCGTTCGCTGGGGTAAAGTATAAAATAAAGTGACAAAGTTTTGGTGCAATGACCACTTTTCTACAGTCTGGTTGCAAGTGAAAAAATTAATGTGCAGTTATGGCCATCGAAGTTGAAGGAACCTTTTCTAACTTTTAAAGTGACAATCCCTTCATGACATATGAACTTTAAACTTTCAGAGGCATTTCCCGAAAATTCTCAAGATTGATAATGAATTTTGCAAAGATTTCTCAAGTGTTTGGGGTAGATTGAAAAGATTATGGAACTGTTAAAGATGGTCCCAACTTCATCATAAATTTCTGAGGTTTACTAAGTTTGCAGATACATATTTCCAAGATGAAACTGCCAAAAATAAAAACAACTTTGTTAAAAACCCGACAATTTGATCGATTCTGTCAAAATTCGTTTAATCAATATAAGAAAATGAAAGAAAATCGTCAAAGATAAAAAATGTGACTATATCATAAGAATTCCATAAGCATTTATAATTTTCGCAAAAGTTCGAGATTCATATTGAACTTGGCAGACATCTCTCTCATATTACAAATTTATCGACATAAAAAAGTGGAAATCCTCCAAAAAAGAGCAAAATTGAATAATAACTATTTCGTGAAAATTTACAAACGTCTATTTGCAGAGATTTCAGAAAAATATGTGAAAAAATTTCAAATCTGTTCAAGCGAAAATTTGTTGCATTGCAAACTTTAGTATTGGTACGGTTGTAACTATTTCATTAGCATAACTAAGTTCGAGATTCATATTGAACTTGGCAGACATCTCTCTCATATTACAAATTTATCGACATAAAAAAGTGGAAATCCTCCAAAAAAGAGCAAAATTGAATAATAACTATTTCGTGAAAACTTACAGACGTCTATTTGCAGAGATTTCAGAAAAATATGTGAAAAAATTTCAAATCTGTTCAAGCGAAAATTTGTTGCATTGCAAACTTTAGTATTGGTACGGTTGTAGACTATTTCATTAGCATAACTATAATATCAATTTATCCAAAGATCACAAACATTCATGCGATCATCTGTCGCTTCGCGGCTAACACTTACTAGACTTCGCTAGAAATTGAAAATTTATGAATACAAATGCATTATCATAAATCTTTCATGTATGTTAATCATCGTAATCTTAAAGAAAGAAAACACCTCATAAATTGTACTGTTTTGTCATAGACTTAAGCTCGACGCACACTTGCGTTCAGAATAATCGAGTCGCGTTGTTATTTCAACGCCTAAAGTGTAGGCCCTACACGGATAGTAACGAAACAAAAAAAAGTTCAAAACATACTCCATCAATGTCTCGGCATCCAAATTGTTTTCCATCTGGATTGACGTCGCGATGACGCGTCGTGTGAACTTGCTGGAAAATGTAGCGGAAATCAATTCGTTGTGTGAAAGTGTTCCATTCCCGGCACATTGTCGTTTAATTAACAGCAACGACGAAATTTATGGGTACGAACGTGTAGGTTTTCAACGATATAAATCACGATCCTCGGCTGATTTACCGCGGCTACGAAAATTCGTTTCTATTTCGGTGCCTGCACACGTTTCCTCCCCAAGTATCAACGAAAAGTGGTAATACGACCGTTTGTCGATACATCCAAATCCCCAGATCGCTTTTTATCGTTTCGTGGAAACTTTTCGAAAACAAGATTTTATTGGTGATAAATTCGAGAGCCTTTGCTGTCGCATTTAAATTCCGAGCGGTTAATATAAAAGTTTCGCAACAATCCGCGTAAATCATCCGAATGCTATCATGTGACGAGAAAAGAACGACTATTGGCCGAAAGGGAATTTGAAATTTTGGGAAGGAAAATCAATCATTCGTTTTCACAGAAGTCAAGCTCGATCATTCACTTTGGATTTTGAGTCAAAAAACGGCGGCTTTAAAGTATTTGCAGGGTTGAGCGAGATGATTTTCGTACAACCGCAAATTTTCCAGGAAATTCTGGTTACCGAACGTTCAAATCCGCGTTTCGATGTTTTATGGATATTTACGAAACAGCTTCAAAGTTGACTTTTTTTAAGCAGTGGCTTATTTGAAAGTTTGTGGTGGATGTTGAAACAATCCTTTTCTTTGTTGGTATGGACAGCTACTTTCTACGTTTCTGTGGTTCGAGTTGACATATACGATATTGGAGGTTACTGTCGTCATTCTTCACTTTGAGGGCAAACTTGCCAGGAATTAGTGGTAAAGTGTAATATTAATGGGAAACTGAATTTTATGTTCATTTTCGGCTGTTGATATGGGTTGGAATGAATTTCTGGAACGTAACGCCGTCCTAACCTCTAACATCAGCTAAATCTAATGGTTAGGCGATTTGGATTCAGTCAATTTCCGTCTCTCGGTTTCGCTTTTGCAGAGGTTTTTGGGACAGGTCATATTTGGTTTTCGGGTTATGGTCAACTTTGAAGTTGCGTGTAGTGGTCATATATGGAGTTTTGGATTCCGGTTAAGGTTGAGTTCTGACTGTTACCGACTTGATTGGATTGCTGCAGGTGCGGATTTAAGATGGGCGATATGAGAAAATATAATAGTGGTACACGGATTTCCCGGATAAGATTGTAATGATTATAATAGAATTTCCAACCTTTAGAGATTTAGTGGGGGCGCCCCCCATTTAATCCACTACTGAATTGCAATCAAATGAGTTGGAGATAGCTTGCTGTTCCGAATAAAGCCTTATGCTTTTTCCTGCTTAATTTTTGATCCGACTTTTTCTTGATGGGTTGTGAAAACTTGCGATGTATGAAAAATACTACAATTATCAAATGAATTAATACATGCCGAAAAATATTGCGACTGGATCAGAGCCAGAAATCTAGCAGCTAGGTGTGATCATGGATTTTCCTTCCGCGGAACGAATCGATAGAATGAACAGTTAGGATATTAGAAATAACCGCTATAGTAAAAGGCGAAATAAAAATAAATCTCGTCGTTATCTTATACCGAGATACCTGGGTCAATTGACGTTGAAGGCGATCGCGAATGACTGTTCGTTCGGGTGGGTTTGTTTTGTTTTTCAAACCTCGAGATCCGATATGGACTGTTTATCGAACGAGATGCCGTGGAATTTTGTTGGGTAATTACATCAAGTGGCATTGTGAATAACTCGTCGTGTCTAAAAGTCCGAGATCCGAGGAGATTGCGTTTGGTGAAGTTACGGGCGCGAGGAGGGCAGCCACGACCTCTCTCTTTCCTCTTCGCTTTATGCTCATCAAGTAGATCTCGATCTCTACCGCCATTTTAATACAGTTAACTTTCTGAGGGAGCTGCTGCTGCCCGATCGAAAAAGAAATACGATCCATTGTATGGTCATGTCAACACAATCGCTTTTAATAATTCCTCTGACGGTCCTCACTTAACGCTCGAACCGTTATCCGAGCAACAAAATCAATTTTCCGCTTCCGAAATTTGTGGGCTACTGCGTTTCCGAAACCGCATATCGGAAAGTATAGGTCATCTTCGGGCTAATGCGACCGTGGTTATTGGTCTAATTGCGAAAATGAGTGGTCTCGAAAAAGGTGGACCCAGAAGAGCCGGTAATTTATGCCCGAGCCGGAGACCCGCTTTGTGGTCGAAAAAAACTTGAAAATTTAATGATAGTAATACGTTTTTGTCGGCGCGCATTTTCGATTCCGCATGCACCTGGATAAGTTGGATGTTGTTGCGTTATGAAACGATTTCGATAAACATTCACGTTTTAGTCCCTTTTAGATGAATATTGACTATGCGGGTAGCCATGCCCGCAAAACTGAAATTTCTCACTTTCGGCACAAGATTTTCAAGCGCCATCTAAATTATAGTTGATAGCTAACAATTTTATTGGTAGAAATCGTTCAGTTTATCATAATCGAGTTACTTCAAACATACTCAATCTCGCATATGGAATACTAAAAAAATAGCTGTCAAGGCGGCCTCAAATGTACAAGGAATTTATGAAGAAACTGTGCTTACTCACCATAAAACAATCCGGTCCTTGTAAGCAAACGGATTCACCGTTCGGGGCGTTATTGGAAAACTGAAACAGAAAGAATAAATCTTTTTAGAGAGAGCGAGACCTTCGAGCAGAAATGTTTGCAAATGAAGTACATAATTGGATAATTTATTTTCTCGTTTAAACGAAATTTATGCTAGTCGTGTTCAATTTTATGGCATAGGGAAATTGTTCCGAGGTATACACACTCCGTTTGGTTAATTCGCCTTATGTGAATGGATCCACGGAACGTTCCTGCTGCTTCTGCTTTGCCTAGATGCGGATAATTGACTTAACGAACGGCTGCGGCTCTTTAAAAATATTGTTAAACTTCTCTCGGCCGATAATCCGTTCGGGTAGATTATTATCGGAACGACGACAAATTGCGCGGTATTTTTCGTATCCCATGTTCTTATGTGGGTTTTGTTACACGTAAATAAATATCGAAATTAAATGTGGGGTTAAGTAGAGTTAAGGAACGATGTATATGGAGCAAAATATTCGATGCGATGATGATCGATTAATTACCATTCAAAACAGATGTGGGTGGTATAATAAAAAATGTGATGGAATTTTAAGCGACCACACTCGAGTTGTCCTCAATAATCACGAATGATAAAAATTATACATATCTATAAATCTTCTACTCGACGTAAATAACTGATTCAATTGGTTAAAATATTGATCATATTGGGAGAATAATTTGTAAATCTTGTTTTATTGAATACTCAATAAAATATGACACATTTCTTTGACGGTCACCATAATTTTTCAAATAGAAGAATTTCAATTAATCACAAAGAACGTCTAGTTACGTCGAAGTCAAAATACAGAATGAATTATAATAAACACAAAACTATAAAATATAAATCTCCTCTATGACAGACCATGTTGGAGGAGTTCCATGTATACTGACAGCGTTGCCTCTCTGGATGGATGGATGGATGATAATCGTTGGTAGAAAAATTGTTTGGCTCGAGTATCTCCAGATTGCGCGATCAGGTTTTTTCCAATCACTTTTAGGATTGTATCTGCTTCTTCACTCCATGGAGCGAGAGTTCGAAATGAGCAAGCGATAAACTAGCAATTTTGCAGCAGCTGCTGATTGAATTGATGTTTTTGGTAGATATGATGGTGTATCTACACAAGTCACATCCCACACTAGTCGTTGTCCTTTCCTCCATGGGGCAAGTGTCGATCCGTCGGGGGGTTTATCGTCATCTCTTGAAAGACCGACTGCTTCCAGTACAGAGCAAATGTTTATTGTTGTAAAAGCACGTTGGATAATATGGTTTATCTCATTATGTCTAGAAAATCTTCCTTGACTCATTGTGCAGCTAAACCCATGATGGTCCGTTTCGTCAACGGTTCTACCACATCTGCAAACATGTTGTTGGTATATTTTGCTCCCCAGTCTTAATGCGATACAAGTCTGGAAATCTTGATTGTCTAATTGGATTCCTATATTAACACATGGAAAGGCTTTTAACCATGAGCTGGAGTTTGTCGATTGTAGAGCTATAAAACGAGCTTCGTCTGTTGGATTCTCCAATAGAATGTCATTTTCGATGATTCCTGTAATATTTACTGAATCCCATTCTTGTTGTGATGCTTTGATTTTGGGCTGGCTGTTGTTTATTGCATCCCATGTCTCCAAGGCCTCAGTTAAATGAAATGCTTGAGTCTCATCATCCTTTGAAGCAAGTAAGATAGGCATGAGATTTCTTGCACCCAATGCTGAGCTGACAAAGGCTCGGAGACATACAAGCAGTTTTTCAACAGAAAGTATGCCACAAGCGAGTTGATATTATCAAGTCGTGAAATGAACCCCTTCAATTGTTCTTTCTTCTTACATAGATGGAAACGCATTCCTTCTTTGAAAATTGGTGCTCCGAGTAACTCTGACTCTTTCTTGTTCATTACTTTGATTCCTGGGCAACTTCCTGGAACTCGTGTACGATATTTGCGTCTATTACATTAGAACAAAGGTACAATTCGCATTTACTAGAGTTAATTTTGAGTCCTATTGAGTTGACTGTAAATATGTTTCATTTCGGATTGATCGTTAAGTTTCCCTAAGGGCAAACTACAGAGTTTTTAATCGGCCGATAGTTTAGTCGGGTTGCGTTATAAGTGCGCACACTGATCAAACTAAATAGTCGTATTGGTGGTGAGTCCACAGACTACACCCAACAGAAGGCGGATTTTCATATAAATGTTTTATAGTATTAGCTGATACAGTAATGTAGACGAGAATAGTCGCGTCAAATGGACAATAATATGAGAATGCGAAGAAAAATCATGATTGCATTAATCCTACAAAGGCGAAGAATTAAGGGGAGAAACCGGAGATTTTGCGTTCATCCAATAAACAGCGACAGATTGTTAAGAGGAAAATTTCATGTATTATCTTCAAAATTACTCGATTTTCCGGATGATTTTTTTTGTACGCAGGGTGACTAAGTCGGCGGACTAAAGTTGGTTAGTTTGCGTGCACCAGCAAGCGCCAATGCTGATTTAAGAGTTGGCCGATAATTGCCCGATTTTTAAGTTTGAAGAGAGTCGTCTTAGAGCGTCTTACACCAGAAGTCAGTTAATGTACCTGACTGTTAAAACCAGTTTTTGCATTGAAATATTCCGACTATCGGAACGATAAACTCTAATCGAGCGGTAGTAGTGCTGGTGATAGACGCCCTTACTGAACCAACTTATTTGTCGGCGTAGACCAAGTCGGACTTGCATATATGGCTTTTGCTGATTAAGATCCCAATCCAACTATCGGCCGATAGAATGTCTGCAGTCTGCGGGGGCTCTTAGAGCCGTTGCTCCAACGCAACTATCGGCCGATAGTTGGGTTGGAATCTTAATCAGCAGCGCCATATATGCAAGTCTGACTTGGTCTACGCCGACAAATAAGTTGGTTCAGCAAAACGATTGTCTTCAAACTTAAAAGTCGGGTGATTATCGGGCGACTGTTAAATCTGCATTGGCGCCTATTGATGTACGTAGACTATCCAACTTAAGTCCGCCGACTCAATCACCTTGCGTATTGCAATTGATTATCATGTCATTGCTTATTGAAAGTGATATATCAAAATTAATTTGAGAAATAGAAAAGAGACCCGCATTGAATAAAAACATCTTGAAGAATACTCAGATTCTCCTCGACAGGTATGGAAGTCTCAAAGTATTCTCTTTCAAAATCACTGGTCCAATTGATTTCACAAGTTCGTTAAAGCTTGAAACGCTCATTCGATGAAAAGAAAAAAAAATTATCCGGAAAATCGATTAATTTTGAATGTAATACGAAAAATTTTCATCTGTCGCAGTTTATCAAGTGAACCCAATATTTCCGGTTTCTCCACTTATTTCATTGTCTTCGGAGAATTAATGCAATTATAATTCTTCTTCGCGTTCTCATATTTGGCGCGACTATTCTCGTCTACACCATTGTATCAACTAATACAGCAATACATATATGAAAATCTGCCAACTGTTGGGTGTAGTCCGCGCACTCACCACCAACCAAACTATTTAGTTCGATCAGTGTGCACTTATAACCCACCCCGACTAAACTATCGGCCGATTGAAAAGTCAGTAGTTAGCAGGTGCCCTAAAATATTTTCAATTATTCAATTCATCAAAAAAAAATGTTTTTGAGCTTTGTATTACAACGAATTCTTTCTCTTCCCCTCCGCCCCTCTCCCTCCAGTGTATCTGATTATGATATTCACCGTAGATAATTCTCACGGTTATTAATAATCTATTTCTTATTCCATTTTGAAAATATATTCCAAGAAATTCTCTCCTTTTTCCCTCATCTTTCCTAAATTCCAGCAATAATGAGTTTCTTGGAGTACTGAAAAATAAATAAATGGACATTCAAACCTGATTGCATTTTTACGTTTGATCAAAAACTGTCGAAGTCGCTTACTTGAATTTCGAAAAGAACATCTTAAAAACTTATTATGAAGCCACCACCGAAAGCGGCCGCAGAACGAAGAGGAGGCATTTTATTTACCTTATTTAAGATACGATGATGAAGATATAAGATATGATGTATGTAATTTGCTTTTGTTTTTTAATTAAATGTGAAAATGGAAAGAAAGGAATAAGGTTGTATTGAAAAAGATTTAAAAAACGAATAGCGAATTATATGAGGACAAACTTCAAAGTATAGAGATTGAACTCAATTTTGTTGATTTGATTTGCATCCGCGAACTTTTTTTGTTAACAATCTGTCACCTGATGCAGCTAGAGAGGTCGCTGGGCGTTACTGCGTTTCATGCTCACCCGGAACGCAATTGATTAAAAATATATTTTATGTCAGATCATTAATTTCATACAGAAGAAGGCAATTTATGTTCGCTTCCTACTGTAGCTCATTATCTACACAAGTTTTATGTGATTACCGTTGAAATTTTATCCATACCCGACTTTCTAGTGGGATTCGTTGATGCTGAGGGGTGATATAATGTAAAAGCACCCTCTATAACCGGATATGAATAGCAAAAGATAATACATATAAAGCATTAGGAAGCTCTTAATGCAGAACAGACAGACACAAGCTGGCGATATGTCCGGCGACAGCAATTTACGAGCGTCGAGGTCGAGGAGAAGCTGTCATTAGCTCCAGCGCACATACTTGTATAAATGTACGGATGACCCTTCGTACGTGGGTGCAGACAACGATGAAGCTTTATTGCTTTATACTTTATACGATCAACGCGAGCATTTCCCTTTTTCGACCACAGTTATAATCGCTACACTTTCGTACGCAAATTTGCTCGGATCGCGACAGATATCACGCATCGATATCCTGTTAATTGTCCGACATAAATTCAATCCGGCACGTCGTCATTTTGGCGCAAGAACCAGATTAAAGTCGTTCCACACACCTGCGATCACCTATGAGATTTATATCGCCGCGACGAATGTTATCTTGCGGATGTTTCGAGACTGAATCGGAGCTTGCCGCCTGCCAATTCACGCTGAAACTTTTTCGTCAGATTAACGAGTCATTTACATGATTCGATAATCTGATTCGAAAAAACTTACTTGACGAAGTCTCAAAACTCGTTTCTTTTCGTTATTTGCATTAGTTTGGACTGCATTTATTGATGAATGAAATGAAAACAGGAAGAAGAGCATGGTCGACGGATTAAAGAGAAAAGCACACCTGGAAGTTTAAAATGAATAAAGAAAGTCTTTTATCTAAAGAAGACATTTGAAGTCGAATGGAGAAGAAAAACTCAACAATATTCTAATGTTAATAGAAAACATTCCAATGTTATAGAAAAGTTGTTACGTTTATTACGACCCATGTCAATTTCTTCAATCGTCAATAAAATTCGTCAGATATGAGTGATAATGATAGGCATATGCCCGTCGCACTGCAATATTAAGCATGACACCTAACTCGAAAATTTTTGCCGCCACGTCATCGAAACCGCATCCTAAAGACACGTAGCCGATTTCGGCAACTTAAGTTTTGTAGAGCTTTGAGCGTGCGCTCCTCCTGTTGACCAAATTATTCAATACCTAACTTACGCTGTTGCGGTGCAACGAAACTGTGACTCATCTTACGACCGATTTCCAACTACGCCGATTATAAGTATAAGACGGTGCAAACGGCCAATGGTATTTATTATTTATGTGAAAAAACATAATGAGTATCGAACGTATCTATTACAAGAGCAGAATTCATTTCCTACTTCCACATGTCAACGAAGGTTGTTTCGAATATAAATTATAATAATCAACAAAAATAAGTCAAGAATTAGATTTATCAGTTAAGCAAAGTAATAGCTTACTGTTTTTTCATTTGAATTTCTGAGCCGAGAAACATTCTTTTAAGGGTCGATGATATAAATTCTAATGATTATAATTTTATACGATTCGAAGCTCGTTAAATTATTCGACCCTTTTAGTTTTTACTAGTGAAACAAAAAAGTTTGACTTATATCTCGAATCCCAAAATGGAAGAATGAGAGAGTTCGCAAACTTTTCATACAACGAATAATTTTCTACTACCTGCTTTTCAGCCAGCGACGATCAAATACGAATTTTCAAAAGTTCCCGATTTAATTATTGTAATTATTTAATTTCATTGGCTAAAAACCACCTAAACTTCTGAATTACGGTTCCCAGTTCTGGATCATCAAAAATTAGTTACACAGAAAATGCCGTGACCGAATTACACCAAAAAGATAAAGTAAAATAGATATGGGACGAGTACTATACGAATTGGTAATGCGGAAAGTTCCATCTTTATCAACTTTTTCATCTCGCCACAAATTGAATCATTTCTTTGAAGTCGAGCCATCAGCGTGAGTTCATTTCGTTCATAAATTGACGCGAAATTGAAATCTTTTATAAATCCGCGATTCTGCTTTCCAACGTATACCCCAAGTTTCGTAGGAATTCGAGAGGGTGGATTAAAACAACGGAAAAAACTATTTTCCCCGTTACGTTGAAAATTGCTTTTCGACGAGCCGAGCGGCTTGTTTGCGCGAATTTCAATACGTCGCTGATTTGCGTTCGTTTATCTCGCAGAGATTTCCCCCGAGACGGGCCATTGATTATAAAAAGAATGACATCTGAGCTCTTCCGCCGCCGTCGGTCCGTCATCAGCGATTCCCGCGTTGACCCGAAATTTCATTTCCGTCCGTTGAATAATGAAGAAGCCGAACGTGCCGCCTCGGGGAGGTGGAATGGAAAGAATGAGGGGGTAGTCGCCGAACGGAATCTTCCTCGATTTATATTCAAATTTAAATGCCCGATGGAGTTCGTATTTTCATTCCTCAAGGCTCGCCCCCGTATCAGCGAGATAGGGACGGCTGGCTTTTTGTTGAGTGTGTATAAAAATAAACAGAAGGTCGAGATGGAATTTTTTAACGACCTTTTCTTTATAAACAAATATTACTTGGCTAATTAAATAATTGTAGATTGCTGTTATTAATGCGGCATTTTCAGATAGACCCACAAACAATATAATTGTATGACCGTCCAGTATAACAGGTGACAAAAAAGAACGAAGTAATAAAGGCACCGAATAGTAGAGAAATACAGTATCGCCGTCTTTTTAAGTACATAGGTATTTTCGATTACTACGTTGTCAACAACTTAATCGATTATATATTTGGCACCTGGTGTCCAAAAATTCCTTTACTCCACCTGATTTTAGATGTAATACAGACTCTCAGCCATTCCTGTACGGAAACGACTATGAAATCCCTAGAAGCATGTCTTACGATTTTTGAAAAGAAATAGTTGCTTCAAACATCGACACGACCTTTTGTTTCATTGAAGAAACATTCAAGTAATCAGATTGTTAAAGACAACGGGTTAAGTTATCTCTTCATTACGTTCGTCCTCTATTTGGATTAGTTCTGTTGTCCAGATGTTTTATAATGGATTCGTTTTCGTTTGAATCAGATAAAGGTCGTTCGGTCTTTGAGATTTCAGTTCGTAAAACGAAAAGGTAGGTTCTCACCGTTCTTTATTAGATTCGGTTATAAATAATACATATGTTTGTAAGGGTGTTAGTGGAACACACCTATTATATAATTCTGTGGATATAGTCAAATGACACATTATTCATTATTATGCATTCCGCTCTGTGACAATAACGACTGAGTCAGTCAACACACATACATGTTATAAGAAGATTGGTGATTTTGAAATAAAACTTAATAATAAATCACTGCTTACCAATACTTTAATTTGAGAACAATCAACATTACAATTACATTAAATTACATTACAAATTACATCAAAAAGATTGTGATGATACTTATAACAAAAGATTGTAATGTGACGATTAGACTATATGTGGCCGGGCCCGAAAAAGGGGACCTTATGCGTAAAATCATGGTTTCAAGAAAAAAGCGTTTAAAGTTTGGTTATGTGCGCGCTACAATCCTGACGCTTCTAGTGGTCGGGTTGGGGTGATAATTAGACGAGTGGATACTTCGATGACCGATAAATGAGTTGCGATGTTGCCATCATTGAAAATCAATATATCCATTGTTTACAATCCTTATTATTGTCGTGTATTTTCGATTTTTTATTTCTTTCCGTTTTCGTTATTATTTTATTTTGCGATTAGATTTGCTATAATTTAATATTTTCTTGTTATTGACCATACTTTTCTCGTATTATCAGTGAAGCCTTAAAATAGACGAAGATCGCCGTCCTCAAAAAACTCGATGACTGCTTTACCAAGAATAATGTGAACACTTAACTAAAAGATATCTGTAAATAAAGGTTGTTGTCGTTTCCTTCCTAATATTGTAAAATATAAAAATGTGATTTTTCGAGTGAGCCATTTATTTTTAAAACACTTGTATTTGTCACTTTTGAAGCTAGAGCTGGAACAAGTTTCTATCAAAAAAGGAAGATTAGTAGTACATATACCAAACTACCAACAAGTCGGGGTCTTCATCTCCTCCTGCGCCTATGCGCCCCGATCACTTTAAGAGCCCGATCACTATATGCACCCCGCTCTATATACGATCACTTCTTAAGTCACCGTAGGCGCATCAAATTTTTCTTTAATATCACGAAAATCGTTAGGAAAATTGAGAAAATATACAGTTGTAAAGCGGTCGATTTTCGATGTGCATGTCACGGTGTGAAAGAAAGTGATTTTTGAGCTACTATCGGAGCCAAAGGATAATATAAAATTTTGAAATGTGCTGATGATGATTTACATTTTTTTGTCAATCAAGTATGTATATTTTAGAATGTGAAGTAATTTTTTTTCATTTATTTTTCATGCTATATTTTTTTATTCTATTCCATTAAAAAGTAAACTTTTTTTTTCTTATAATTTCAGTATATTTTCATAGCTAATTAATCTATTTTTGAAATCCTTTTTTCTTATTTTGGCTGTGCTCAAACCACAGCGGTGGATGACGTCGTTTGTTGTTATACATTGCTTTTCGATGTTCCTAATGTGAAATTATCAAATCTGCAAACGACAAACGACTCGAAAAAAGAATCAAACTAAAGCGTTGCTGAGATTATGTAACTGTCAATAAAACTACTGCATGAACGAAAAGCGTTTGTCTTTCTCGATGAATCGCAACTACTATCATCACCACATTAACACCACTACAATATTAATAAAAATAATTATATTAACGTAACATTTATTTTTCCATTGGAGATATGGAAAATACTATTCTTGGAGGATTGGAAAAAAAGCGGCGTCAAGTTTCGAACTCGATATGATTTGACACGCAATCAACCCTCGTATCGCCGCGGCTACTGCGACTCGTACGTCGACATGCTCAATTTGACCATACTGAAACGGAAATAATTGTGAATTGAACCCAAAACAACGATCCATCCTAACACGATCGATAGGCGAATCTTCGAAATTTATCGTTCTTATTCCGTTCGTTCGATCGGCACGTCGATATTCCTTGTCAGAGTCCAGAATCCGAATCGAATTTTCCGACTGCCAACGGCGACCGACCGAATGAATCATTCGGAAACATCCAGAAATGGTCATGCACACAAGGGGAAATTTAAAAAAAAAATCGTCGATCTTCGTAGATTTTTCGAACACGCTTATTCCTACAGCCGTACGTTCTTCGGACTATTTATACCTAATTTTATTTCGAATATTTTCGTGTATTCGATGGTCGACTTAATAACGAAGATATTACGAAAATTCTAAGAAGGACAGGAGCTACAGAATCGAACGGCAGGTCAAAAACAAAGAACTATCCTTACCCTTTCCGAAATCGTACGTACATTTTGAGATACGGGCTTTTGAAAATTTCGCGAAATTTCGGTTTTTCGCGAAAAAGTCGAATTAAGTTCGGGTTCCGAGAGCATACAAAAATACCCGCGATAAAATACCGTTCTTCGCGAACCGTCCGAGCCCCTTTCCGACCCTCTAGCTTCCCGACAAACGTCCGAAAAAATTCGTAAAAAAAAACGCGCCGTCGCCGATAACTCAATAACGGCCAAAGCGATCGCGTCCGTTATCGCTCCGACGTCCTTTCGTGTCACAGACATTTTCCACGCCGCATCGATCTAACACTACCATAATATAACGGTTATACAACCGTATATAATAACTCAAAACCGTTAATTTTAGACATCCCTTTTTTCGGGCACGGTTACATATGTTGCAAATTCTGCGTCCAGCATATATTAGTCTGGTCAAATTAGACCAAAAAATAAGAGTAAAGTTACATAAATTCCCACCAAGCTGAAAATCGGTAAAATTGTTTGAAATAACATTAAAAACAAAATTTGAAAGTTATTCATTATATTGAAAGATATTTCAAACAATCTTAGCGATTTTCAGCTTGGTGGGAATTTAGGTAACCTCGAGTGTCTAAATTGACCGGACTGTACGGAAGATAAAACTTTTACATCAAGACTCGGCAAAATCGTAAAACCGCACTTTCAGTAAGTTTGTTTTCTAATGACATACTCCAATTTTTAAATCATTCAAATTCTTTCCAACCGCATTAAGGAAAACAGCATGTCGTGGTAAAGGGAATTCGATGTCATCCACTTTATTATTCGTTTGGGACAGTTGTTGCCTGATGATCTCGTGACAGATATTAAATGAGATTCATTACAAATATCATAACAATATTAAAAATCATGACGAACAGTTTGTGTATGCTATACACATAAATTATTCCCTGCGCTGTATTCCGTGATTATAAAAGATCAATAATCGTTCATTATTAAGAAACGTTACGTTTATGATTGTTTAGGTTCAATGTCTAGATTCATAATATTTTCTTGAGGTATCCCATATTATGAATGTTAATGATTAATGTTACAATATGTCATACTCATATATGTTATTACCTAACTCTCGGATTATTATTGGTATTGTACTTCAAAATTAAGGACATCATAATTAAATGTAAGTTGAGTGCAACGTCATATACTTAAACTGCCAATTCTCATTTTCGACTTGATTCTCTACTACCGACCGCCACCAATTCGACTATAAATTCCCCGTATTAACAATCCTTTTCTCCAGACGCGAAAGAATACGTAAAGAGGATCGAATGACGTTCGGGTTACCGGAATTCATATTCATGAAAGGGCTTCCAATAAAATACAATTTATTTAGAGGCGCATTGTTGCCGGTCTCTCAGTCGGGGAAAGATTTATGCGTACGAAGGAATCAGCGGCGACGACGACGGTACGTGTTTCGCTGAAGACGTTAAAACCATTCAATGTAAATCGGCAATGCAGAATAATGGCGGTTCGCGACACCGCATACCCAAATTGTAACCTTTAGCGGACGCACGTCGTTATTTAGCCGACGAGGAGAAACCGCCGAAATTTCCGTTCGTCCGAACGGACGACGTCTTCGAATCGACATACAAAGATTGAATTGATTTAATAGAAATGCTCGCCCTACGCCGTAAATCTAATTAATGATACCTCCAACAAAATAACCTGTCAGATACCGCCGATAAATAACCTTCATTACGTAGCTGGACCAGTTTACACCTGGTGGTATGTTTGTTAGGTGTGCGTTAGCCGATCCGTACACATTCCCGGCCATTCCTGGATTTCTCCGGTCCAGCTTCTACACGTTATCCTCGGAAAACGTCTTTCGAACTCGACCGTGTGAATATATAAACACTCTGTAATTAAGACCCTCGAATGCTCAGAAATTAGCTAAATTAAGCTGTTACGAGGGCTGACCGCGCTTTCGGTTAATAGGTCCTAGTTCAAACTTTCCCCTCTATCGATTTTGTTTATTTTCCTTTAACGTTACGACCCTTTGATCCTTCGGTGTATTTAACCTGCTAACCAAGGAGAATAAGAATTTTTTATCGTACTTGTGAAACAATTGCAACATTATCTGTCGTTCCCTGTTGAAAAGACACCAAATTGGTTCTTTTTTAAGCACAAAGCACAAAATTTTAATCGAGCGTAGGGGCGACGATAAGTATTGATTCTTGTTGAATGACGAAGGATTATTCATTGAAAGAAGCTTATGATAACTCCATTAGGTAAAGAATTGGTTCGTCGACTGGGAAATAACGCCGTCTCGCCGACTGCCATTTAAAGAAATCGAAAGTTGGATTTGTAAGAAGCTCCACAGTCGCTGCATCGCGTCAGGAGGGGATAATTTCGATGTCCGCCAGCATAAAAACTAAATCTTGCGAAGTGATTATCCGACCGGAAAGATTCCCTTTTCCGCCCCCAGAATAAATAGTAACCGTAATTTGGCGCGACAAAAAAGATCTCGAAGGAGGCAACTGTTTCTTGCACATGGTGCAAGTTATTTCTGGGGGAATATTGAATTGGCATACCGCCAGTGACTTATTGGCGAATATTACAAGACGTTCCGATATCGACCTATGAAAGCCTGTTTTCTGGTCGAAAGTTGTTTTGAATTGGCTCCGCGATAGCTATCTCTCGCGATTTCTTCCGACTTTTTCGATCTGTTGACGTAATGTCGTCGATGAATCGTGAGATCGTAGAGAGAGGAATATCAAAGTGCAACAGACCGGAATTGCATTTCTGCGAAACAATATAGGTAAACGTTTCTCGTAATATTAATTCAGTTGGAGTTCGAAACCGAGCGAGCATCGAAGTGTAACTATTCTCGTTACTGGCAGTCTGTGGTGTAACGTGAACTGTTGAATCTGTTTAAATAACTTTCAGTCGAATACCGCAAATCAGAAAGGCGGATGGGCGTTTTGTCGATTATCCCAGCCGGTACAATCGAGCGATAGAAAAACCTTATTAAAATCAATTGAAATTATTCGAATAACTGACTGGTGTTTAAGGAGAGCTACCTCGGACAAATTAAATGTATGGAAAACACATTCTATAACGTTGCATAGGAATGTCCGCAGAGGCTCCCATCCAAATAGAGAACAGCATTCAGAAATCCGGCAATTTTCAGCTGTTGGGCGGCACAATTACTTGGGCGGACTAAGCAAAGTCCGCTCCTAGGAAGCCGAGTCATCTGTTTAAAGCAAAAATGCTTGTTCAGACGACCACGTACCAAAGTGACGCTTGCCTTTTGTAGAAAGTCACCAATTGCATGCACCTAAGCGGGAACGTCTTTCCCGCACGGGTAAAACCGGTTTGATCCGTGCGGGAAAGTAGTCATCGAAATGAAACCTATGCCAAGTAGATAGAAATGGATGAGAAGTTCAGTTCGTATATCTCATTGAATATTAATGACGCGAATGAGGTACTAGAACTTAAAAGAACATATCGTACCATTATCGAAAAGCATAACTTGATACAGATCACCAATTTTTCAATTCTAGATTCATGAATCGATTAGACTAGGTTTTCCTGTCGCGAAATATCATCCTCCAAAGATATCCTGCGTAGAACAAACGTCAAGACCAGATATAGATGGGATATTTAGTTCATATATCTGACATTGAATATTACATACTTGCAAGAACGACATTAAAGAAAAGAGTTGATTTGGACTACTTCGTTCAGCTTGGTTTAATTCGCTGTCAGAGACAAATTGGATTTAACAGATGAGAAATATATTCTGTGATTATCATTTCTCAATAAAACGTGATTAATATTGTTCGAAGTGATTAAAGTATTATCGAGTATTCATTCACCTGAGCCGAAAAAACGTTTATAAGATGCAAAGTAAAGAAAATATCCCTTTCGAAATAGTGGGGGCTTTCAACAGGAAGGTACGAAATAACATAAACAAATAGACTTGTCTAAAAATGCCGCCTGCACACCATCTAGAAGATGAAGAATGAATTATTTAGTTCCACTTGGAATGAAACGTTCATTTTTTTAAAAATAATTATCGAATAATTCCATTTTTATGGTCGTCCAAAAAGTGTCGTTCATTACTCGTTTAAAGTCAGATTTCATTGCTCGTGGAGCTTCACTCGGCTCTGCTTCACTTCGCCTCGTTCGTCAAATTGACACTCGTCATTCTGCACTCGTTATGAAATATACTATTACACCATTGCGGCTCCTCCTACTCTACTTATCTTAAAATATATATTACCAGATTTATTCCAGGAAACATCTTTATCTATCCTAGAACTGGATAATGTGAGAAGTATGATTCTTTTGTCTTGGATCGGCAAACATGTCTTTTGCAATAATTGGGGACGCAAGCACATTGTGTCTAGACATCACTATGTCATTAGAAGCATTCGCTTCCCCAATGACCCAACAATAAACAAACTTTATAAAATAGTGTTTTCGTCTCGGAACGCTCTGCAACAAAATTTCGACAAGCCTTTCATTACAAAGGACCGTAAAACTAAGAAAACACCGTCAGTCGAATTTCAGAACGAACTTTTATATTACTTGAATATTTTAGGATACTCGTATTTCATCATATACTTTCATGCGAACTTGAATGAAACTCACTATAATGATCGAGACGTTGAAAATATCTCTTTTTCAATCTGATTCCAGTTATTGTGCCTGGCAGAAAGCCGAAAGCCTAATTCGTTCCGACACCCCATGCGTCAATTCATTGAACTCTAGTTTTATTATTAGTTTCATACTCGTTGTTTTCCTACGTCGGTTTTATCGATTCAATGGGGGTTGTTAGCTGCTTTTGTCGAGTTGTTGGTGTTGCGGCTTGAATTCCGTTCGATCGAGTGCTACTTGATGCCAATTAAGTAGCTGCTATACATTTCTCTATAACACAAAGAAACTGGGATCTAAGTAAAAATATGAAGTTATTTTAAAGAATATTGTTGCCGTTATTACCATCGGCACATTTTTTCAATTGTAATCGGGAGGCAGAATTGTTTATCTATTTAAGCCAGCATCTGCACATATGCGAACGAATAAAATTGATGCATGGCATTTGCATCGCCAACGGAATAATAAACGGAATAGGTTAGAAAAGTAGGGGTTGGCGAGCCAATATCCCACGTATTCCCCACACGTCTCTGTCCGCCCATCAACATGTAGATATAATGTAGGTACCCCGTCAAAAGCTCAATAATACACCAAATTGATACCGAAATTCTCGGTAATATGTAAACAACGAGGCACATAGGGGTTAAATATTCAATGGGGAGTGGGCGAAATATCGAAATTAGAACAAGAGGGGAACAAAGGGATAAATCGCATCTGTCGCTGGCGCGTCCGCTTGCCCTTTGACGATTTCCTCCAGTCACCCGCAGTCCACCCTTCGGGCCACCCCTTTGTCCGGCTTTCCTTCGTACTCCCGCATTCGACACGTTCCAATGGCTCGCTAGATTTGTCGAATAATTTGCGTCGTCTCTTTGATCTGTTGCTGTACTCGCAGCAACAGCAGCTACCCTTTCGAAGTTTTTTCTCGTTTCAAGTGTCATTTATATGCCGCCGTAATCATCGCATATAGGCAATACGACATTCCTGTTCGGATATAGGCATCCGCGTTATTTCGAGTAACGAAGAGAACGATCCCATTACGTAACCCCCAGATCTGTGGGGGTGATTCCCTTTGTCGCTCAACTTTGGGTATTCCGACCACGCGCTATAGCGTAGGAGGATTGGAATATTTTCCGTTCCTTTCGGTCGTCGATATGAAAGTCGCCTCCGGAGTACGGAATTTCGACTTGATTTTTTTTTGACGAGTCTGCTTTAATATATCACCTCTTCTGACAGAGAATACATGAAAAAATTAAGTCATGTTTATTCATATCGTGTTTTCTATTAACGTCTTCTTCAAAAATAAAATCGGTCAGTATCTGAGAAAACTTACAATTGAATACGATAGTTAAAATTGTTCAAAAAAACTGATATTTATTCTTTGTGTTATCGGTGGAACGTAGGGGTTGATAATGCACAAAATTCTAGTGATTGTTGACTGTTTCGAACTCATTCCCCCCAGTCTACTTTCTCTATGTAACTAGAAAAACGTCAAGATTGCTGTGAGGGCGGGAGTCACGTTTCCGTGAAGGGATTGTAAAAATTGACGACGGTTTACTACATCACTAGTATGGGACACAATTTAATATTTAATACACGAATCGTGTAGTTTTGAACTATAGAATGCTAACGTTCTATCTCCCAGACATCCAACGATCCTCATTGCAAAAAGGGTGGGTAATGTAGAAATGCACATAAAGGCGGGCGGCGTCCGTTAAGGGGATTGTACGGCCCATTACCTACGATAATATTTGTCAAATAGGACACGTTTGGAAACGTTTATTAAGCACATTAAAGACGTATATCGCTAGACCTCAACAACATAAACCGTGTAATTTAGAGTGAGAGGGATTGCGAAACTTGATGAGTTGATCTTAATATGCAGTCGCTTGACCTCGTCGACGTACGTATAGAGCTCCCCAGCAGCATCTGTTGCAAAGGCGGCGGACGCAATCATGATCTTCCTTCATTTTCGATGTGAATTGCGACAGCATGTTTATTCAACACCGGATCTTGTGTATTATGCTAGATCGTCAGTCTTTTATTTTTATGTAACTGAAAAGCGGCGGCATTCAAAGAGTACGCGTTTTCAATTGATGCTCGAAATAAACTACAAGTTGATCTGATGACAATCGGTTCATGTTATTCGATTACAATATCATTGGGCACAATAAAACATATCGGTTTCATAGAAAACCTACCAAAAAAATTACAAGGTAGCAGTGCTGATCAACGATCTCTGTATCCGTAGAGCTTTATATGGGTTGAAAAAGTAGAGAAAACGATTTTCAACTGAAACAAAAACGAGTACAACGCAATTTATAAGTTGAACTTTATCCAATCCAATCCTTCTATACCTGTAATTTTCTTATTTTGTTCACGTCGTAACCCCAATCCGTGGTTTTAATAATCCCAAGAAATACGTTGAATATTAGCAAGCTCCAGTGTACCACCTAAAAGTATATGGAATCATCTAGGGATGGATTGTGATGTCACAGTCGGTGACTTTGTCACTGATACGATCTTGTCACGGGTTGGAACAGTTCCAAATTTATAAAAGTCGCCGTGCTTTTTTGTCACGGTGACGAGACTCAGGCGTATTATACTACTCGGAACAAGTCGCCGATGATCGATTGCGTTCCGATTGTCAAGCCAGTGATATTGAGAGCCACTACTTCTAGTGATGGGCAATACTGCGATTTCTCTGTCACCGTTCCAACCCGTGACAGTTCCAGCTGTGTCACGGCGACAAATACTGGTGATTTTTTGACACAACTCCGACGCGACGGCGGAACGGTTGTTTACTAGATTCCGCACCAAGGTATCGTTTATCGGCTTCGCTGTGACGATGTTACATGAAAGGATGATATGGAACAATGATAGTTCAAATGACTTTGAAAAGAAAAACCTATGCTGTAACGGCGACGAACGAAGCAACGAAAGATCTCGTAGTTTTCCGAACAGCGATTTAAAGCCGACTATTGTACAGAAGTAGTGGCTCTCAAAATCACTGGCTTGACAATCGGAACGCAATCGATCATCGGCGACTTGTTCCGAGTAGTATAATACGCCTGAGTCTCGTCACCGTGACAAAAAAGCACGGCGACTTTTATAAATTTGGAACTGTTCCAACCCGTGACAAGATCGTATCGGTGACAAAGTCACCGACTGTGACATCACAACCCATCCCTATTATAAACCCCGCCAATGCTACTGCGCGTGTGCCGGTTTCATACTCTGATAGGTCTAGATAGGTCTCTGTACGGTTTGCTTTGAATTTATGGGTATCAGGTTGTGGACAATGAACTCTTTTGCTTCTAACTGAATGTTTTCAACCTAATTTTGATGGATGATTTTGATGGAACTAAGCTTACTTTTGCTCATTCATTTTGATCCCATAAAATGCAGCGTGCCAAGACGATACCAGGGACTTTAAAAGCAATTTTTTTTTTGAAGTTGGACTTTATACGCTTTGCTTCTACAGCCCTCAATTGATGTTAGTGCTCTTAATAAATGGTCGCAACAATTTTTTTCAACAGAATAAGTTTCCGATCCTAAATACCAATGAAAAGGAAATGAATTCATTATTAACGTAAAAGATTTTGTCTCCAACGATGACAAATAGTAGACTTCTTTCGAAACCTAATGATCCAATACTCCACCACCATTAACGTCGACTTAGATCGTTGTCTTCCGTTAATAATTTTTACACAACGTTGCCTTTTTTTCCAATACCCTTGTTACCTCCCTGAAACCGCCCGCGTTTATTGACAGATGATTAATAACAGTTCCGAGCTCGGGGCGGCACGTTTCGTTTCCAATTTCTGAAAAATAATCACGAGCAACGACGGAACAACGTACTAACTCCGGGTATTATTTATTATTAAGTCCGAGGGCTTTGTTCATTTCTGTAGCAATTCCCCGAAAAGGTACAGGAACACAATGATTCATCGAATCTGCACTATGAAACCAAACTGAATTACGTTGCTTACGGTCAGTTACCCCAGGACAAAGGAGAGGCTGGAGGGAAATGTGCAGTTTAGGGATGGCAAGTCTCGTGGGCTAACAACGAACACAAGCATTACCCGATAGGAGGAAAAATCCATTCGATACGTCGATGTATGATGATTGATTGAAGGAGGCAAATGGTGTTTCACTATTACGCACAAGCTAATGGTTCGAAATCGACGATAGGCAAAACCCTCGAAGCCAGTAAGTCAAGATCGCACCGGCGAATCTTATCACTTAACTTTTTCTCATTTGCCAAAGTATGTATTAAGTCGAGCGTATCAGCGGGTACTTAAAATAGTCACCGTTAAATAGTTTCCAGAGAATCGAGAGGTAGATTAAGGGTTATCTGAGTAACTTCTATTTAAATGGGCAATAAATTCAAAGTGCTCCGTGTCGAACAATGCAAGACGCGTTTGAAGTATACGTTGTAAATACGGAATGTCGAAGATATGATTTCCTTTTATGGGCCTTTTTCGCCAGATAAGTTCCACTAGAAATAAATTAACTTCCATTCTAAAAGATAATAAAATCACAAGGTAGCAGCAGCAACATTCTAAAACGAACGCGAATCGATATTTTTTTCGGAGTAGGCCTCCACACCAACCACCACATTAACGATCAGCGGACAATAAAGTCCCTATCGACACCGTAATGGCATCGAATTCGGATCAGAATCCAGGCAATAAATACGCTTGATTATTACGCACAAGACCCATTTAAATGTAAAGAATGAGGCATTGAAACATTGTACCTATTTGCGCGGAACAAGGCGAACATATGTTCCTTTTGTGCATTGGCGAGTTATTACCGCGAGCCGAAGATAATTTACATTAAATGTTAAATGGTACGTACGTGCCGATGTCGCGCTATTTTATCTCCGTCGCATCTTCAACCTTCAACCCAGATTTCGCCCGGAATTCAGCCCGTCGTTGCCGTCGTCGAAAATTTAAAAATATTTCTTATGGATAACTAAAAGTTTCAGCGATATTATTAATCGGAACGCTTAACGTCCGACTAAAAAATAAATTCCAAAAGAATTACGAAAAATGATATGAAAGGAATCTACATCATAATTATCAATACGAAAAAATCTAACAGATGGCGCTCGCTCTAGATTATTCTCATAGAAAAGGGATAGAGAAAGTTCTACTACTCCATTTCATAAAGAAAGTAGAAAGGATCTCAAAAGTACATACAAAATTACCCGTTCAATTCAAAAATTTTATATTGCAGTTGTCAAATGAAACGAAAATATTGCGCGGAAAATAACTTACAGAATACATATTATTACGGTACTTAAAATACTGGTCCGAAAATTTATTTTCATTAAAAGCGGCTGCAAGAATCTTGTCTTTATCCAGTAAAAACAGTAGGTATCGAGTTAAAGGAGCAAAAATTAAAAAAACACAAAGTTATAAATTTGGCACTGTTTTTTTCTTCAATACAGGTATATTAATTATTAGCTATTCCCTCACCCATTATGCACTTTAATGAAAATTCAAGAACTCACGAAGATCGAGGTAGATAAAATATATTTTTAGAAAGGAACGAAACATTTCAAGACGGACGATAATTATCGATTTCGAGATTTGTCACACTGACCGAAAATCTTTCAGCATCGCGCGCACAGATCGGTTCTCGATAAATCGGAGTACGAATTCTTCGATTGCCGGTTCGCGTTCAGGTATAAAACCGCGTTGTCGGAAATGAAATCTTTACCTCGATCTTGACATTTGTGTTTTCGTTATATGACCTGAACAGGTTTCTGTTCTTATGCAATATTTCTCGTGAAACAACTTTTTTGTCCGGACGTGTCGTCGAGTGCGCTTGGAACTAAATTAATCTCGCATTCATCGTGGATTCCCCCAACGTCGAAATCTTCGGGGCGTTTTGTACTCGAACCGAGTTCTTTATTAAAAAGCACAGACGCACGAAAGAAAAACGCGACGCGGCCTGAATTCGAAATTTGCCCGCGTAGTTGGGGGGTACTGTTTCTTGGAGACAATCAGGAAAGCGCCCCGGAATAGGGAAATTAAGTCGGCGACTTTTATAAATTGAAGGGTACGTGCAGTTCGATGGGGAAAAAAATTTGAATTTCATGTCCAAGTGTGATTCCTTCGAGACTAGTCGGAGTTATTTGATGCTGGTAAAGCACGAATCGATTCGTTGAAATCCTGGCGTATTATTAAGACGATTTCGGCATACTTAACGGACATAAAGTGGCATTGTTCAAATTTCGACATTTTGTAACGAAAGTAAAAAAGTCCGGCGACCACCCGTACGATTCGCGCGCTTGTTGCGTTCATCCGATTGTGTGGTCCGAACTCATTCGGTCTCTATAAAGATCTAAATATAATTAAATCTTTTTTTTGACACCAATTAAGAGACAACTTCTCGGAACGTTCCATCTCGTATTTCGACAAAAAAAATTTTCGACACTCGGTTTTGAATTTTCGCTTCAACTCTCGACAGCGGCTCTCGAACCGATGCAAAAATATGCTAATTTAATAGGCGCTTTCAATATTATAGTTTCTCACTCCACACGTTAGATGCTTTAATATTGGGAAGATTTTGACTTTGATTACCCCATCAAAATAACAATTCTGGTTTCATTAAGCCATTCCACAAGACATGAAACTTCATATTAACTAAATCGTCGGGCGATGAACAGTTATTATCTAGCTAGATTAGGGTCTTCATTCAGCACCTGTAAATTGGATCACTTAAACTTTCTCCAACGATTCTCGAATTTTAATGAGGAACTCTTAATTTTTTAGAAAAAGAAAAATTAATTTAAGGAAAATGTAACTAAAGCGTTTTCTGCATTCTTCTGATAGGACTAATGTTACCGAAAATAAATCCTCTGAATGAAAAAAAAATGAAAGATTTTCTATAAATTAAATCAACAAAGCAGATGTCTTCTATGTTCAAATTGTCGAACAACGTTTAGAGGGCATAATTATAATAATTTTATGTGCTAGTTAGCTCTACAATGATCTTGAGTATTATAATCTGATAAAGGAATTGTTTTTGAACCTGAAAAAAACTTAACTCCCAAGTTCTGTAAATTCTTAAAAATTAAAAACGATTTAGTTTGTAGATTTTGAATATTTCAATTCGCGAAGTCAGTGTGTCACTTTATGTTAGATTTTGTCATAGTAAGCTCAAAAATCCAATCGGCTTTCCCGAATAATTCGTAGAAATGAAGACAGTTGAGAGATAATTTTCTTGTTCACTAAAATTCAAATGGATGATCTGCTAATAAAAAGTTCCATGAAAATATTTGGTTCAAATAAACACCGGTACGCTTTTTCATATATTCCAGAAACATTTTTATTACATGAATTCTGGCACGAAACTCCATAAATTAAATTAGATGCTTTTATTTTAGGGGCGCTCCCTTGAGCAATCAGCCATCTGGACTTCGGTGACTGTACCTACTTATCAGGAAGGAGTGGTTTTTTGGACACCGAAGCAACATCACTAAAAAGGATTGGAAAATTCACATAAAATCATATTGCTTCTCGAACGAACTTTAATATGTATAACAAATTTCAGTTTATACTTTTGAGTTTCACAAAGCAGGACGCACAATATAATACACATTTTCTACGTTCAAGAATTAAATCGACAATAAAACGATTCAGTTCAATTTCCAACAACCCTTATTTAAGGACCTATTGGAGTTAATTAAAAAACAAATAAGATTAATAGAAAATAGTGGTTAGTGGAAGCAATTCCCTAGACTAGACCAATGATCACGAAACCAATAAAGATTATTCGAAAAAGGTCGCCGTCTGTTTATTGTAAATTTCTCGGTAATTTTTACCTGCAATTCCCTATCTTCCACTTTTACCAAAGCGGACAGACGGCTATCGAAACGACGACGCTGTCGGCCCATTTTGCCTCCGGTCGGACCATTAAAACTCAACTATTAAGTTAATTTGACGGCAAGAAGCGATTATAAAAAGTGAATCTAATTGCATATGGGTCCGCGCGGACGGGGAAGGGAAAAAAACGAAAATCGTTTCGAATTAGAAGCCGCGTGTTGGTTGTTTTCGCAGTTTCTTCTCCATTTATAACCTCCAATTAAATAGCCTGGGAAATGTCATCCCTACAAGATGAATCCGATTCTTCTTTTTGACCAGATAACGTTTTATAATTCCAGTATCCCAGAGATCGAAGATAGCTCTCGGGGAAGATAATCTGGTGCTCTTCGTGACCATTTCCATCAGTGCTGCTGAATCATTCCCGCAGATCCACGAGACAGGTGTACTTGATTACTCGGAGTATTATTCTTTGTCTTTTTGTTCCAAGTCGGCCATTAGAGTGACCGCTTTTTCTTTTATCTGCTGCTGGTGGTAGGCCAAGGAATACTCTATTATGGCAATATTATTTTATATACCGACGACGATGATTTATCGATGATAAATGGAAAATGACGGTTCGAATTGAATGATATTAAATCGGATCATTCGCTTTTTCATTATCCGGGTCGGGGATATGAGTTTTTGAATTTCATCATCATCGTTGTCGTGCTCTATTTGCACGAATCGTGATTACATTTCAAACCGTTCGGAAATGGACGTGTTCGATAAATTATCGCGATAAGTGGATATTTCTCTCTATAATTTGTCGATTGAATCATCTTTGATTGCGTTCCATCGTTCTGGTGAACGATCTCTTTCGATATCTTTTGTTAGAATCAAGAGAAATTTTAAATTTGTTTTCATTGTAAGTCCTGCGAAATGTCAAGTGTACACAACCTGGCGAAAGTAGAATAAAAATTGTGTGCCATTATTGTGTTTTACATTGTCACACCTTGAATTAACAAACGTTCCCAGCGAACTAAGGATTCGCAGTTTTGTAGACGTCTTTTAGTACATAGTTAAAAATATGTAACAGCAAATGTGGAAGTAAGCGCTTAAATGATATCATCAGCAAACATGTATTTTACATTGCCCGGTACACGAAAGAGTTTGTATTCACATACAGAATAAAGAGCAATGGTCCAAATTTATTTCCTGATGAAACACCGTGACACACTAGAGTTGAATCGTATAGTCTAATTTCTTCCATTTAAGTCGTTCCAAATCAGCATCTGTTAATAAACAGATGCTGATTTGGAAATAATTTGAAATAATAATTTCAAAAGCTATTTTGTAATTTACGAGTATATCCAGTACTCCTCCTCTGTCAACTACTCTTCTATTACCATGTGTACCCTCAAATGGGGATTGTTTCGTTCGACGAATTCCGACTGATTTTTTGAAATTGTAATGTTTCAAATGCTACAGCTATGTAATCGGAAAATATTTTCAATGTCCTAGGCAACATTCTTCGACAAAGGGACGACTTTTCTACAATATTTATTATTTTATCCCCAATCAGTGGCCATAACTTAGGAATTTCAGCTTTAATTTTACAGGTTATAACAATACCACTAGATTTTCCTCACATTCTGGATTTCAATGTTCATTTGGAATGGATCAAACTTTATTCGACAATCCTTTTTCGTCTTTTCACTTCACATTAATTTTTCTTCGTGGGAAATATAAGTACCTCCTTACAGGCTTTCCGGCTTTATCAGAATATATTCCACTGTTCTCAGTTATATGTTGTCACATAATCATATTCTTCTTCATAGTTCGTTTAATTGCTTCACCAAAGTTTGCTCCATTGTAAATCTTCATTGATTCAATCACATCCAGCTTGGTTTTCTTTATACAGTTATCCGTATGGATACACTTGTGATTGCAGTCATTTGAAAATTAAGATCCTCAGTATTATTTCCAGTTTTGCCCTTGAGATTGACAAATAGGAACCATTTTTTGACAAATGCCTTCAATTCACAATTTTCTTCTTGCATTTTACAGAACACTTCTGAGATTGGGCTGTCCACCAGCTGAACTGAGTATTTAGATATTTTCGAGTGTCGAAGATGATGGTGATTGATAGACTATACCGATGCCCTACAAGACATAGAAAAATGTCTTGCGAGTTCCAAAAAGTTATTTACTGTCAAGATGTTTTTCCGAATCGTTTCAAACCTTCAACGATTTTTTGGAAATTTTATTTTTCAAGCTGAAAAATCCTCAAGTTTTTTTCGTTTTCTTTTTAAATTTGTATTTACAAATCGTTTTCATACAGTTGCAAGCGTTTAAATGATCTTTAGTTTTTACAATCATTACTTTAGTATCGAATGTTGCTCAAACACAAAAAATTTTCTTCTCCAAGTGCATAATTCGTTTAAATTTTTCGAATATTTTCCAAACTTATAAATATAATATACATAGGAACATTCAAATTTTTCGAGGTCTTCATGGGACAAAATTTATGGTTCTGTGTTTCCAATGCAAATGAATTTCTAAATTTTAACATAGGGCAATGAGACAGTTTGAAATTTATTGATAAAAAATTGCTTTAATTGTCCATTTCTTACAAACTTTCAAGACTAGTTTTCACAAACTTCTTACACAATATAAAAAAACTATCGTAATTCGAAAGTCCAGAATGCAACTATTTTCTACAAATTTTATACCTTAAATATTACAAACGGTCACGAAACAAAGTTCTTAGAGTAAAAACAAGAAATTTTACGAAAATCACCAAACCCCTTTATCGCTTTTTTAAAAGTTGTACTTCATATTTTTCTCAAACTTCTACCAAACAACTTTCTTTCCCATTTCCTCTTCAAATATTCCTTCAAAAATCTTTTTCATTATTCCGAAATTTTGCAAACAATCATTTAAATGTTTATAGTGCTAACAGAGAGTTGCTGTGATTATCTACGAAACTTTTCCACATTTTCAACAAAACTTAACAGAAAACAGAGAACTTTGTGGAGTCTATGGATTAAGGGAAACGTAGAACTGAGAAATTCAAAATATTTATCATTTAAAAATTTTTCCAATCACGTCCGAATTTAAGGAATGCTTCAGAGGAACTTTGCTTGAATGTTTGTAATTTTAATAGGTTACGGATGGAAGTTTCAAATTCTTCGAGTTGAAAAAAATCACTTAACTGTGCCTTTTCAATATTTTCCGAAATTCCTATATATGACGAATTCTTCGAAAAACTTTCCGAGTTAAAATATACAAAAACGAGTATTTAATGTTATCAATATTAAAAGGAAGATAATTTCCGAAATTATTTTGAGTAAATGAAAAGAACAACTTATCAAAATGCGTATGAAAAATTAAGTGAAATTATAGAACACGATGGAAGGATTTTCAGAGAATTTTACTAAAATAGGTATATAAATATTCTACTATTATATGTTGAAGGTGTTTTCAAGATTGATATTCCAATAAGCCACAAACCAGATATCTTGAATTCTTGTAGTAGAAAAATTGCATTGTTAGCTCAGCAGGCGTAGTACTGACTTACTACCCAGAAAAACCGGGTTCGAATCCTTATAAATTCCAAGTTAATTTGGGAATGTTATCGTGCTTCGGAAGGGACGAAAAGCCGTTGATTCCGCCAATATATTCAATATACAGTCGTTAGGTCATGCCAGAGGCACTTGTGCGATCTGAAAACTCTGGCACTTGAACCCAAAAAAGAAGTACGAAAACGAAATATGTATTTGATAAATGAAAAGGAATATCAAATTCGCACTTTTGAAATGAGAAATTGTTGATCTTCTACCTATTAAATTATTTCGTAAATGTCAGACGCATGTTGGCAAGCGAAATCATCATCTCGATTCGTTTAATATCTTATATTTAATACAGAAGACGGGAAACTCTCCATCACTTTATAATCAAGATTTTTCAAATGCAAGTGTCAAGACATTTCAAGCAATAATCGAATTTATAGAACAGCGATTTATCTTTATACATATATTGAGAAGATGTCAAATAGAACAGTTACAAATCATTTGCGTCAGGGTATACCAAAGATATATAACAGAAAATCATGGGAATCATTACTAAAATCAAAACAATGAGTACTTAATCAAAAACATTACAAACTGTTGTAATTGTGATACAATTTTAAAATAACTTTATATGTAATGTTCAAAACTTTTGAAGGAACATTATGATAGAGCTGCCCCTAAAATCTATTAAATATCGAAGAAAGGTAAATGCATTTATTCTCGGCAGTATATACTGATTAATGCTGGGGCCACACTAACGTGTAACGTCTAACGTCGCTAACGCGATAATTAACGCGATACTTAACGCGTTTTTCAGAACACGTTATGTGTCTTGAAATTTTCGACTATTTTTCATCCCTTCCGATAGCAAATAAAAAAAACAATATACGCGAATCTGATTAACGTTACGTATACTGCCTTTGTCAATGAGATTAACATATTAACGTGTTAAGAATCGTGGCCACACTTACGTTTATTGCTCGCTTACGCGTGAATTATTGGCATTACACGTTAGTGTGGCCCCAGCATAAAGAATAAAAATTCTTTCACGTTAATTGTCACAATACATATAGAAATCCCCATTTCGATTCCGATGCAGCGGGAGACACATCGGAACACCCGGATCGCAAACATGGACGCAGTTCCACTTACCCTTTCGAGACATGTCGCCCTGCATTGTGCAACCCTTAAGGGACTCCCTACGTCTTGTTCTCCGCCAATAAAAATACCCCGACACGAAGAGAGGGTCGTGAAACAAACAAAAAGTCTCCACATCATCGCCATAATAATATGCGGCTGGCCTGGTCGAATGAATGGGAGACACGACGAACGCAACAAAAAAAAAACCTAAAACACCACACAATCACAAAAACAAAATAAAATTGTAAACGCAACTAAGAACACCGAACGAACTGATCCATTCCCACTTATCGCCGCGGATTAATGATGAAAAAGCGCGCGTTGATCTTTACAATGATCTACTTGGCGTGATCGCGGATCGTAACTTCTGTACGAGAATCGATTCAGAAGAGTTCTGCACGACCAACTCTACCAAAGGTTATGCTTTGACTGATCGCGAAACATTCGTAGTTTTCGGAGCGCTCCGTGCAACACGAATGACCGTTCGGTCGGGTTCGTTTCTGATCGGAAATCGTCGTCGCCTTTTCTACGCAAGGCAAGATTCCGAAAGGGGTACAAAACTCAACTCTGGTTTGCACTGCAAATATGTGTAACAATAACTCCTAGATGTCTCTCGGCAGCCACCACCCTCGGATGCTGTGTTCCGGTATTTGCCGAATTCTGACTGCATGCGAAAAAGGTCGACGAAATACGGCTAATTTCCCGGGAAACGCCGGGTATTTATGCCGAACGGACGTGCAGGCCCAAACGGAAAGGGCGGTCTTGTTCCCGTGTCCCGTGCCGGAACCAGGTCGGGACGAGAGTGCACCTGTGTTTCGGGAACGGACCTCAGAATCATCTCTAGGGAAATACCAAATTGAACTGGCTTTGATGGAGGAATTGTCAAATGGATATTGATATTTTGCTTCTTGACTGAAAATGTACTGTGAAATCCGGCGAATTCGTTATTTAATCCCAACGATCGAAGATAAATCCTGCCGTTGATCAAACATTTCTTTTTTAATTTCAAAGAGAATAGCGCGCGCATCAATCACCAACAAAAGCTCTGTTTCTAATAAGTGTTACACAGCCAGAACTAAAATCAAATTGTGCTATTCGACATCTTTTTAGTTTGAGTATCAATTTATGCCGGCCGCTTATAATTCAGGACGTTCTGTTCGTATTTTCGACAGTTTAAAGTGTAATGTTAAATTATCATCCCGCACATATTCGTGGATTGTCTTTTCTTGCCTTATCAGATGTTGATGACAATTAGGTCTTTTCTGAGTCTTGAGAATGACTCCGTGTATCTTGTCACTTCTTCTTCATTAGTGATTTCAGGTGCATTCATTCATTCATAGTTCTTACAGGAAAAAGAAATACAAACAGGTTTACACCTAAACACAGTATTTTGAAAACCAGATCTGACCGGCCTTCGGCCGGGTGGGGGGGCCCTCCGGGCCCCCCAAGTCGGGGCCTTCGGCCCCTCCGGCGGCCTTCGGCCGCCTTTTTTTATTTCCATACGATCTCTTAGGTCAGTATAGGCATAACGAATTTTTCTGGAATATTACCAAAATAAGGACGTTTAATGCTATATTCTTTTATTCTACTCCATTGAGAAGAAAATTTTTTCCTTATATAAGTAGTTTTCATAGTAGTAATCGAAAATCTGTGAATATATTTTTCGTTTTTTCATTTCGGCTTTCATCGAACCAAAGCGGGGCTATACGATTTTAAAGTCAGTTATGGATGAAGGACAGAGATTAATTTTGCTCTGCTAATACCAGAACGGGAGGTATACGCTTGCAAATGGTCAGTGTAACATATTAGATGCGTAATAAAGGCAATTCGACGCGACGCGACGACGAGGATGATGAAATGGAATTCGTATTCGGTCCCGTATCGTTCGAAGTCGGAAATGCGTGCATAAGAATGCCCAAGTTAAATGCACCGAATCGATTATTTTTACGTATCTCATCGATTTTCTTGAAAACGGTAGTCGATAGCTAAAAACGATGAGATAAGCAATTGTTCATGAAAATATGGCGAAACGTTTGGTGAAAGATCGAAAGCGGTGCAATTATTATCAGTCGAGTTATCACTCATCGAAAAACCGATACTTTAAGAAGGTTTCAAAAATTTTTTTCTCAGAAACGGTTTATTTTAGGTAGGTAAAGTAAACGAGGCGAATGTAGCCCTATTTGATAGGAATTGAATGGTAAAAATCTCAAAGCGTTGGTGGTTTTAGAAATTGAGTTATATCAGAAAATGTTAAAACATCTTTGGCATTTTGATGTTTTGAATCGATTTTGCTACAAAAGCGCTATTTGTAGCACTTTCATCGACAAAGGCAATTATAGTGAAAGAAAATAAGACTCTATTAGTGAAAATTTGGGAGCGCTGACTGTAATGGGGGCCATGCTATGGATGAAATATCCGGCGAAAACGTACATTTTTGAGATTTTGAATTTTTTTCTCAAAATCTATAAACACCACTGTTAAGATGTTCCTATAAAAAAGACTTCAATCAAGATTTTCTTTGATATAAAAAAGTTTCGTGTCGCTATCTATAATAGCTTTTGAGTTATCCAGAGTAAAAGAAGAAAAATTCAATTTTCTTTCACTTTTTTGATCAAATCTCAAAATTATCGCCAAGTCACCATTCGTTTACTCATTCTATCTAAAAAATACATTCTTAGGTACATTTTTGCCGAATCTCGAACCCGTAGCTCCGAAAATAAGGTCGCAAAAAAATCCCGAAATTTTTTCAGTTTTTCGAGTATATCTGGAGAAATAATTTTCCGATTGCGATGGAATGAGGAATCAGACCTGGAGACCGTTGCTGTCCATCTTTTCCCAAAATTTCGTCGTTCTACGTAGCGCCGTTTAGGCTGTAGCGTGAACAGAAAATTTTGCCGCACACACATACACACACACACATACATACATACATACGCACATACTACCTCGATCGCGGAACGACGGCAAGGTATAACGCTTTACGCCCGCTCACTTCGTGAGTCGGGCAAGCGTATACAATAACGCTTTACGCCCGCTCACTTCGTGAATCGGGCAAGCGTATACAATAACGCTTTACGCCCGCTCACTTCGTAAGTCGGGCAAGCGTATACAATAAATCCATAAAATTTATCCATGCATATATAGTATAAATTCCGACTTTCCCGTCGGACATCTATGATGATGTTTGATGTTATTCTTTCGAAACGCCAAAACCCTTCTTTTTCTTTTCAGTATTCTAGCAAATCCAACGGACGTATGTAGGACCTTGTGTATTGCTAACAATAGGTCTAAGTGGTATTATCTTAATTTCATCGGATGCTGTTTCGTTATATACAATAATAAACATGGCACTTAATATTATTTCTGAAAAAGGTTACCAAATAGAACCTCATACAATTCTACCAAAGAATGAATTCATAAAAGCTACTAAATTTTGTTTAGATTCCACATATTTCACTTTCAAAAATACCTTTTATTCTCAAACATTTGGAACACCTATGGGATCTCCAATTTCTAGTACCATTGCCAATCTTGTTTTAGAAGAAATAAAGAACAAAATTCTACCATCACCAAATCATAAACCATCGTTCTTCAAACGTTATGTCGATGATTGTCTTCTATGTATTCACAAAGATAAAATAAATGAATTATTAGAGAAATTCAATAATATCAATAATCGATTAAAATTCACTATAGAATATGAAAATAATAAAACTATCAATTTTTTAGACATGATTATAAATTTTGATGAGAATGGAAATATTAACACCAATTGGTATCAAAAACCGACAACATCAGATGTTCCAAATTCATACAAAACACTGACAGAGATATACTTTCTGATCCGAAATGCAGACCACAAAATTTAAAGAAAGTACGACAAATTTTAGAAAATAATGGCTATTCAACAAATGATGTAGAACCAATAATAAAACAGAGAATTAATTTTATTTATAATCAATCTAGTTATATCAAACAAAATTCAAATACGGGAAGCAAATATGTAGGTATAAAATACACAAATTTATCCCAAAAAATTAATCAATGTCTGAAAAAATACGATATAAAAGTAGGTCACATTCCAAATAATTATTCCAGAAACTTCTTCACTAAATTAGAACCCAATGTAGAATCTAGTAAAACTGCACATTCAGTTTATCAAATTAATCGTAAAGAATCCAATTCAATATATATTGGTAACATAAAACAATATATTAATGAACGAATATATGAACATCAATATTCTATAAGAAATAATAATAAATGCACTGCTCTAGCGTCACACGCTATTGAAAAGTTACATCAATTTGATTTCGATAATTACAAAATTTTGAATATTGAAAAAAATGATCAAACATGCAACATCATTGAAATGTGAAAAATCCAACAGAACACCAATGCTAATAGCTGTTCTTGAATTTATAATTCAAGAACAGATTTGAACTTTTTAGTTTTTTTCCAAAATCCCATTTGAAACTAATATGTATATTATGTATATTTTTGCACCTCACCAAATTATAAAACTTGTTAATTTTTGATAATTAGGATTTTGTCAAACTTTTTCGTAGTTATTATCATGTCGTAATTAACACTTCAATCAATAAACCAACTTCAATCGATAAATTCACTCCACGAGGTCTACTTCAAGGTTAGAATGTTGTTAACTAGTACTTTCCACGAGCGAATCTCCACTCGTTGTTTTGCTTCCGATAATTTTGACAGGTGATATTCAAGAACACAAATTTTGCGCGGATCTATGATAAAATGAGATAAAACGGTAATAAATAACAATCTGAGAATTTTTGAGAACATATCCGGCTACATTCAACAAGTGAATAACGAAACTTAATTACTTTCAAATGAAATTTCAAAATATTGAAATAGGTTATAATACTTCATACAATAACAAACACGTAGTAGTTGCTGTGATTATAAATAGCTAAAATAGCTAATATCTCGGCGGATTCTTCTTCATACGTGTTTCTTCTACAATCACTTATTGTCCGATGATTTTACACAGTTGAGTTTTGAACTTTGTAATACTTTCACTATTCTTCATATCTGCACTAAGTTTGTTCTAATTGGCGATTCCTCCGTGAAAAATACTTCTACTTTGGTAAACTATCGTAGCACATTCAAGGTTTATGTCATTACGATGCCTAATATTGTAGTCATGAACTTGTGCGAATGCTGTAACTTTCTGCCGCAGGTAGGCTGGTAGTAGATCCTTCATAATTTTATGAATGAAAATTATTGTGTCGCAGTACACCTGATCTTTCATAATCATAAGGTTGAGTTCACTAAGCATATCGCGTATCCAGAGGCACATTGAGGATAGAACGGAGACCACTGTTAAGTACCACTTGGATTTCTGAGATGACATTGATGGAAGCATTGTTGAGAAGAGTACTGCAATAGTTTATATGTGGTTTCACTAGCGACTTATAGATGAGTTCTTTTGTACTTTTTGGCATCGAGTATCTTACTCTTCTCAGCAACCCCATCTTCTGTTTGAGCTTTACAAGTATGTGGTTGAAATGTTGCTTGAAGATTAGTCTCCGGTCTAGAATAACTCCAAGGTATTTAAATTCCTCCACTATCTCCAAGGTCTTATTGTTCATCTTCACGTCTACGTTCGGGATAACACTGGATTCCGTCAGAACCATAACTTTGGACTTCTTTGCATTGATGCACAACTTGTTAGCCGCCAGCCAGTTAACTACAGTTACAAGGTCTTCGTTGATTTTTTCAGCTGAAGTCACTACATTTTCTCCATTACAGTATATCAAACGTACCATCAGCGAACATATGGATGCTGCAGTTCTTGAGGATATACGGTAGGTCATTTATAAAGAGGTCAAAAAATAAGGGGCCAAGGCAGCTGCCCTGAGGTACCCCTACATCGATATTGATGAACTAAAATCTCTTGTCTCCAGTTTTCACAAATTGTTTCCTATTGGCGAGGTACCTAGTTAGCTAGTCACTTATTCACGTTTCCTCGTACTCCCATTCTCCATAACTTGTTAAGCAGAACTTGACGGTCAATGGTTTCAAATGCCCGTTTGAGATCAACAAAAGTTGCCAAGAGATAGTCGTTACTGTCAATGCACTTTCTCCAGTCCTCAACAACAAACTGAACTACTGACTCAGTCGAGTGTTTTTGTCTGAATCGGGACTGATAAAGGTTTAGGATGCTCTTCTCTGATATGTACTCTAGGATCTTTTTGTATACTATTTTTTCTAGGATCTTATCCATCGTAGGAAGAACATTAATTGGTCTCATATCTGAAACCTCAATAGATCCTGCAACTTTAGGTATCGGAGTCACTGAAGAAATCTTAACCTGATCAGGAACAACTCCCTATTGCAGTGACCTGTACAATATTTGTAGTACACTGCTTTTTAGTTGACTATTTTTTCCAGTCAGTTCCTTCACTATAGCATGGATGTCATCAGTTGAAGGTAGCATGGATGTCATCAGTTGAAGGTAGCATGGATGTCATCAGTTGAAGGTAGCACAAACTGTTCAAGGTGTGGCAGACCAACTTCATGAATTTCAACTTCTGGCACATAGGGGATATTCCTATTTATTTTCATTACACTGTCAACAATGAGTTTATCTAGTTCATTCGCCATCTCTTCCTTTTCTTCAAATATTCCTCTACTTGATTTTATCTTGGTAACTGAGGCACTACTGATATTCAAAGCCTCCTTAAGCACCCTCCATAGTTTCTTGCCATCAGAAAAGGAATTACTGATTTTTCTTGCAAAATATTCTCTCTTGGCTCTTCTCAATTCAGCAGTAAACTGATTTCTCTTTATTTTGAACTGTATCCAAGCATTCTGCTAATCAGCTATGCTAAGATCACCTTCCAACAGTCTTCTATTCAGGTCTTTAAATCTCCAATATGACTCCAATTTTTCTTTTCGAGCTAGAACCACCCTTGATGTGAAGTACTTACAATATATCTCTTTACGTAATATGGTATCACGCTTCTAGCCTTTTCCACTGCCTTAGATACAAGGTAACAGAATCTGTCATAATCATTAGCGCCGTCAAGCTCCGTTTCGATCAGCTGTAACTCATCTGCGAGCTTACTGAAGACGATAGCATCTCGAATAACAAGTGCTGCCTCACTTTGCAAATCTGTGGTTTGTATTTGAACAGCAACAGCTGGTAGGTGCAAATTGTCATAAACTTCACACTGTAGGGGTAGTTTTGTAGTCATCACTAGGTCAATGATAGTAGAGCTTCGATCAGTGACTCTGGTGGGATTTCTCACAACTTGGTGGAGATTGAATTCCGCCATGAACGCACAAGCTTCTTACAGGCGTAGTCTTCTTGTTTCATCCAATCAATGTTAATGTCACCCATGGAAATGATAACATCATCAGGATCTGCACATTCAGTTGCTTTCTCCATCAATTGTCTGTAGGAATCGAAGAATTTGACCAATGACGAGTTAGGTGAGCGATAGATCAGTCCAAGTATGTAAGAACTTCCATCTAGTCTTACTTTCACCAGCGCTGCCCAGAACTCATAGTCGATAGCAAATTTCTGAATGACTTTGTACTGAGTCGACTCGTGGACATACAGCAACCCCCCTCCGGTTTTTGATTTGTGTAACAAATTACTCTTGTTGTTTAGATTCTCTTTCCATCAATGTACAATTATTCAGATTCTCTTTCCATCAATGTACAATTGTGTAAAATCTAAAACGGAAATCACTATAATTGTTTCGACAACGTGCCTTCGATCCAGTGGAAGTAGGTATCTACAATTTTATGGTTAGCTGTGAGTTCATCGTAAGCCGAGATCGTTTTCGAATCAAGCCACTATCTAAAAACAATCCGGATCACCAGTTTTACGTGCAGTACAAAGCGAACTGATCCGTATATGTATAGTGGCGCGTTTGTAGTGAACGAAGAGTCCGCATATTAATGACATTTTATCGTGAAATTCGAATCACACCCAAGACATTCCGAGAAACACCTTGTTTCTTCCATCAGGGGACCATGTAAGAGATCTTATCTGAAATTTATAGATCCGAATTTTAACGCCCGAGGTGGAAAGACCGCCAATAAAGCACACGAGAAAATTGGGGGGGCTCCGCTCGTTCAACGGATCGAGTCGTTCCAATAATTAAACCGACAAAAAAAAATCACTGACAATAATATCGACGACAAGTCGCGTCTCCTCTATCCGACATACATAAATTGTTTCAGTTCTCACGCGTAAGCTACGGACCATAATCGTTATTTAGATGCCAATGTTAAAAGATAATGACTTGGACTTCTGTATTAAAAATGAACCGTGGGCAGCCGGTCTTTCCACAATATCGTCCTTTCCTTTCTTCTATCTCTCAGTTCACCACAACGTAATATAATTTATTTATAACTGGATTGTCGATCGGTAGTCGCGCTCCGTGTACGGGAGGATTCAATGATTTCCTTCGCACAATTAAGTGCAACGATCGCGGTTATCACTTCGACACTATCGCTTTCTATTATGCCACCTGTGATCGATAGCGTACTGCCATTCTACGCTACGACCACGATCGGACTAACGTAAATTACGATCCGGAAGCTACTCCCGTACCCGCGGTAGAATTGAATACCGACAAGCCGTCCTTTCTCGACTAATCATAGAATTATTCATACCGATAAGAGAGACACAACCTTTTTGACAAATTATTGGTGAATATGTAGTCGGAGAAAGAACGAAAGATTTGTTATCGACCGAGCACACTCTATTGACGTTTTCACGTAATTATTTCCAATTAATCTGCATATCTCCACCATTAGCAACCGGACTGTTATCGCAATCGAGTTGATCTTCAGAGGCGGTCTTCGCCGTTCGTTTCCTTTATTTTTTCGTGGGTAGGACCACAAGAAGCGGTCCTACATTCATCAACGTCCGACGATTAGTGTGTTTTAATTCATGACTGTATAATATGGAATGCATCGGACTTGAAACGGAACGAAAACTCTACTTTCTGCACGTTTTATACAGCGTATCTTAAAATACGTATTTCTTAAAATATGTCGCTCTATGATTTTTTTCCGATTAAACCATTAGGTTATAATAACACTGTTTTTTATCGGGTGTAATGGCCGTCATCTGTTGGAATTGCTTCTTAACGTTTCGCTTGCACGAGTGGCAAGCTTCTTCAGAGGTGTCACCATCTCCGATGCACTAATGAAAGCGAAAGCTTGAACCAATACATCAGACGCCTCTACGGGGAGGAAATCTGCAAACAGTTTCATTAGTGCATCGGAGATGGTGACACCTCTGAAGAAGCTTGCCACTCGTGCAAGCGAAACGTTAGGAAGCAATTCCAACAGAAGACGGCCATTACATCCGATAAAAAACAGTGTTATAGTGAACGTGGGCCGCGAAAGCTTGAACCAATACATTAGGTTATTTCTTTTTCAATTAACTTGTCTAATTAATTAAGTAGCATTTCTTTGTAGATCATCACCTTCTTATGCCCTTTAATATCTTCTACATTTTGTATGTATATGTTTATACGGTTCAACGAAATTGTTGACAGGGTATCTTCTAATATTATATTTTAAAATGGACAGTCTCACGTTCGCAGTGGTATGTTGTTCTCGTTTTTGCTAATATACCTTAATTTAAAGTATATCTCGTTTTAAAACTTCCCTAAGAAGGCGCGGAGCAACTAAGTTCGAAAACACAAAAAATTATTTTTGGTTGGCCTTACAAGCCATACATCGCAACAATATTTGAAGAATGGAAAAATTGAATATTGTTATTTAGGAAGAGAAAAACTTCTGATAACGATTCACTTTGAAGAAAAGTTCCCATTATAGTGGTAAAGTTACGACGTAGTATAGAATCAATATAGACTGTATTTAAGTTAAATATAAGAAGACTTATCGGGGAAGCAGTCACTAACAAAGATTAGATGAAGAAGCTTTCTGACGATGTCTCGTCCTTCATCCGGGCACTATAAAACATTGTTGATTGATAAGAATTAAAAATTAAGAAATCACTCCAGTATCTTACTTCAATATGTAGATAAGAGTCTCGAAGCTTGGATTATACCTTATTGACGAAGGCAAATAAGCCCATTGGTCATCCGACATCGTGCAGCAATTTTTCGTAGCTTTTTTCTTTGTAGAGAATTATTACATCATGCACATGTATTCCAGATATGATTTCAAAGTTGTTAAAGAAAAACGCTATCTCAAAAAAAATGCAGGTAGTATTTCTCTCCCTTAAAGGAGATATGCTCCAAAAAAACTTCTGGTTGAAATCCAACCGATATTCATATTAACATTTAAAAATAGGAGGCTGTTCAAACAAGTGAAGTAAGTTATGATTGATACCATTTTTGCGTCATCTCTCCAAAAAGTAGAACCTTTGTACTTAGACGAATATTTCAAATAACTTCTCCAGACACGTGAAGTGATTTGTCATTGATAGCATTACTTCGCGTCGTAGTTTCGTAAATAGAATTTCTCCATCGTTTTCTACTTTGTATTATATACCAATCTCCACGTCTTTATTGTAACATCTTAATAACAACTGAACAACACATCTCATCATCGCCTACTTTAAAATAATAGAAATATATTAATACTTCCAGGAGGCGCTAGGCACCAATACTCTCCCCTTGGGAAAAAAAAGTTATGTTCCTATATTTCTTCAATTAAACGACGCGTTTTCTTCAGGACGCGTTGCGAACGATGTGGACGTCCTGGAGAATCGGTAAGCGTGGTTCCATGTGAATCCGGAATCCGGAATTAACCATTTTCTGATGTTTTTGGAACGTCCCTTGATGTTCCAGACATCAGCTGACTAATTCCAATTGGTTCCGACATATTGTTCTATGCGGCGTAAACATATCGAAATCATAAAAGTTGTCGGAGGGCTTCAACTTTTGAACAACACGTTTTAGTTCATTACTTTCCTTCTGGCGCTCATCCAAATCCCTTTAACCAGTATTTTATTAATTTATTATTTAATAAAAGACGTAGCCCGGCCTGCTTCTCGGGTAAATTTGAAAGGTGGATTTCTTAGATGATTACTTGTATTATCTAATAGCCCTTCTGTTTGAAGCCTTTTACCGTGCAACAAATGAACAAACAAATAGCGTTATTATAATTTATTAAATGGTTACAAATCATATAAATTACATGTAGCTGGATTTTTAATATTAAATGATCTCTCCTCTCAATTTGTTGCACACTAGGGTTCAGTCTTCGGCTGATCGGGAGACCCTCGGCGATTGCGATCTTCCCTCCAATCCTCTTCCTCCTTTGGATCGGCTCGATCTTTTACGTTTGAGTCGTTAGCGTTATGGCGTTGTGAACTAGTAATGTGCTGTTACGATTCTGCACTGTTCACAAAATGAAGCAAATTTTGGGAAAAGCACAAAAACATGACAGTTCACAATTCGAGTTGGAACAAACCTTTTATGTAATGTTAAAATTTGGCAACATTACCATTATCTCCCTTGCTGCTTTTGAGTTCGAAGTCCTCCTTCGTTCCATGACTGATCAGAATGTTTATTCATCTCGGCGGCCATTATACTGGACGTCACTTTCCATTTATTCAGACCGCGTTTAACAAACTCAAAAGTCTTATAAGAACGACTGAACGAACACTTGTTTGTAATTTATGTTAGTATCCACAAATTCAGTTATACTCTACCTTTATTTCTGTAGTCGAATAACATTAATTTCACACCTCATTGTTTCATTAAGTAACCCTGGCCGCTCTACTAGTTTCAATGTTTTTAATCCGGGGTGTATCAACGTCATTAGGTGTTCGCGAGACCGAGACCGACACCAGGCTGGTCTCGTTTTCGGTCTCGAAAAACGTCCCTTGGTCTTGTTCACGAATGACGAGACTGAGACAAGACTTTGGGTAGTCTCGGTCTCAGTCTCGAAAAGTCTCGGTCTCGGTATCGTAGATTTCTTAGCCTTGGAATGATCCTTTTACTTTGAGCTTCAGTGGCGAACAAGAAGATAATTAATTATAACAAAATCCCGCTCTCACCCATTCGAACCAATACCTGTGTGTTACCGAGACCACGTTTTCGCGATCCCCTAAGCTACATCATACTGATGCTATGGCCTCCGCCAAAATGCCCATCGAACGTCGAACCACACTGCGACCTGAGTCTGCTACTCAAGCCACATCTGTTTAAAAGTTGGCGCGAAGATGATCTATCACCTCTGGCACTCTGGGATTTAACTTTTTTTTATTCCTGATGTGATACGAATCTGTCCGTTTCATATATTCATGATTAATAAATTAAATTTAATGACAGTTGAATTTGTTAACAGAGCACCATAAATAAATTGTCTGTTCACAATACCGCGATAAGTTATAAAAACATGCGATTTTTGTTATTTCACTTAGAAAGCCTAAAATTCTATGAGAAAAAAAATATTTCTTCATATGCCACTAAGCCAAATATGTAGGTAGAAAAAATGAAAACTGATTAAGGAGATAATTGTAAAAACGACAGAATGTCTTTTTGTTTGTTCAATTTGTCGACTTTATTGTACCTTCGAATATTTCAATTTGGTTGGTGAAATTCACAGAAAATTGGAATACTCTTCAATTCTGTCGCAGCATTCAGTGCTAGCGTAGCGTTTGTATAGGATACGGCATGGCGAATATTCACCCATAAAAATTCACGATTACAATAACACAGGATCGATATCAGCAGATACAAGCCTATAACGAGACCGTATTCAGACTAGCGTGTAATAAAGCGCCACTTTTGCCGAAGGGATTGTTCACTGTTCATGCAGGAAGTAATCCCCTTTCTCCTACGGGAATAACTGCTAATGCCGTAATTACGGTATAATATCGAAAGCTTTATCCCGATTCCGGAACTGCGAAGATGCCTCTGAATAATTCAAAGTTCAATTCGTTCGTACATCCCGGCACGCGGCTAAATGTAACTTTTAATTAAAAAATCCAGGGAATCGATAACGTGTTTTTTCCCATTTTCAACACCGATCCGTGATGGTCCTACGAAAAACTGGTTAAATTCCCAAAGAAAACCTATAATCACCGAAATTCAGGTTACTGAGAGAGCTACCGATTCTAATTTTGAAATGTTTTAATACGTTAAAAGGAGCAACAATTAATTATGGAATCCCGCTCAAGGCGCATCGTAAAATATAATGCTCACATCGTATACGGGAGCTATAATAACCGTGTACTTTCTTTAAATTAAACGTTGAAATAATAATAATTCCGCTTTGCATAACTTTTAAGATGGTTTATTCAAATTTCTTCTATGTTGTTCGTACACAAATTATTGTGTTTAAAAACGTACCAACCAGTTGCGAACATATAATGTATTCTTCGAAAATTAAAATTTATTTAAATTTCTACTAGTTCCTTCTACAAAGTATCATTATGGAAACGAAAAATTACCTGCAATTTAAATAATCTTTTCGAATTTCGTTAATTTTCTTTTTCGATTTTTTCCTCGACTATGGAGTTATGATAACGAACATTCGGACCTCGCGCCGACTATGCGATTATTTAGTCGCGAAACTGTTTTTTATAAGAGGAAACCCCTACGTTCGATATGGGCGTTCTCTCTTATAAAGTTAAACAGTTTCGCGACTAAATAATCGCACGTCAGCGCGCAGCCTACTGTTCTCATTGTGAATTGAATTTTGCCGTAAGATATGGTTAATTCACACAATGCAACTTGCAATACACCATGAAGCGAAGCGTGTGCTTTACCGATTGCACAGTGTTTTACGAAACGTTCTTAACATTTTTAATTCACTACAAAATTTCATTACGATACATATTTCCCATTTCAAGATCACCATAATATATGTGGGTAATTTCTAAACTTATCCTTTAGGACAAATCGATAGGCAAGAAGCAAACAGTTATATATATAAATGCATTTTGACGGGAACTGCGGAAAACCGAGATGAACAAAGTGAAATATTTCCCGCCACAATTCTAATAACTCCAACACTATCCTTTCTACCCTCGAAAGATTTATAGGGACATATATTAGTGTACTGTCGACGATTCCGCTCTGTGTAACGTTCATTCAGGCTATGTTTGCAATTTGCACTAACATTTAACTCAACACCAACCATATGAGAAACATTTCGATGATCCGTTGACATTGAAATAATCGAACGTTTTTTAAATTCCATTTCTTGCAGAAAAACCAGCACCCCATGATGGTCGCTCCACTATTAATTCTTCTTCTTCTTAGTTCCTTCCACGCCGTTCGGCGCATAGGGCTGTGTAAAATTTCCATTTATTACGATCGGTGGCAATCCCGTCTATTAAATTCACGTCCAGTTCCATTTCTTTCAAATCCTTCTCCCAAGTTCTTCTCCACGTTATGCGCGGTCTTCCACGTCTACGTCTTCCTTGCTCAGGTAACCATTTCATCGCAATCCGAGCAGGGCGATCAGTTGGTAAGCGCAAAATATGACCCGCGAAGCGAAAACGTCGTTCTGCTACGATTGCGGACAATAGATGACATGATGTTTCTTCAAGGACCCAAGCGTTAGTTTTTCGATCATAAAATGAAATTTTAAGAATTCGACGTAAGCAACGTTGTTGGAATACATTCAGACGGTGTATAACAGCTTTGGTTGATTTCCAAGTTTCTGCTGCGTAGATTGCTGTTGGTATTATGATCGTCTCGAACAAGCGGATCTTTAATCTGTTGTTGATCGAATTTAATCTCCAAATTGGAGATAAACGTTGAAATATGCCGTATGCCAATCCAATTCGCCTTCTAACTTCGATTTCCGCATCACCATTGATAACTAAATCACTACCAAGATATGTGAACCTCGTTACCTCATCCACTGTCTGATGGTCAATTACAATCGAGCTATGTGTCGGATCAGTATCTTCTATGCGCATCAGTTTAGTCTTTTGAACGTTTATTCTGAGACCAACTTTCATCGCCATATCTATTAGATTTGATGTAAGTGCTTTTAACTCTGATTGAGAGTTCGTCAGCACGGCTATATCATTCGCAAAATCCAGATCCTTCAGTCGTCTTGAATATGTCCAAGTAATTCCATAATTAGTCGTATCCATCGATTTCTTCATAACAAAGTCAATTACCAATAGAAATAAAAAAGGAGAGATGATGCAACCTCGTCGAACACCGCTGTTAACGTTGAAGAATTCTGTAATCCCTTCCTCTGTCCGAACACAACAACTTGAACCTTGATAAAGATTTCTGAAGATATCAATGAATGTCTTCGGTATTCCGTAAGTCCTTTCAATTTTCCATAACGATTCACGATGTATACTATCAAACGCCTTGAAAAAATCTACGAATAGAATCCACAGCTTCTGTTGAAATTCTATTGATTGTTCAATGATATTTCTAAGAGTGAAAATTTGTTAATTCATTATTTTATTAATTACGTTCAATGAATTTTTGGAAGCATAGAAAGTTCCATGTTGAAAAAAATATAATCGTGAATCATCTCCGAGTAATGACGCACTTTTTTCGACATAATAAAACTATCAACATGCAACAGTATTTAATGAAGTATCATTGAGTTGAACGGAGGGCTCGATTTAAAACACATGGCGTGTAAAAAGGGGATCTCGTATATCTAGAAATAAATGTGCTCCACATGTATTTATAAATATAATAAATTCAAACCAGATGAGCAGCTAGTATCGCCAGGAGAGACATAAATTATACAGTTTTTATTCTGCTTATACGAACTGGGCGGCGAGCAGCTAATGAACCGTGTAGGGGACGGGGGATAATATAAACCGAAATTCTCGTTAAATGTTAGACCGGTACGTGGATAATGAGGGAAAGTAGGTAATGGTGAAAATGTTGTCGTTAACGGTTCTTTAGATTTTTTATCGAAAACCGACTTGACCGATGGCCTCCCGTAGACATTTATTTTGTGGACTCAAAAACGTAACTAGCGATCAGATCGCTTCATTCTTTTGCGCGTTCGGTCCAAAGAACTGTTTTCACAATGACAGTGGAATAAAACAGCTGGATCGATTTTCATTTTGAATAGACTATAACACTCATAACCGAAAAAAAAAAACTATCATTAATTTTTATGTTAAGATACCACAATAATAATGTTAGAATTCATTAGTGGTGTTACATTATCTTCGATAAGTGAATAAAATGTAAAATTCTGCTTTAGCGGTCATTCCGTTTTGAAAAAAATCCTACCTTACTGCCTTTAGTTTTTACTGCGATTTCAAAAATAAACAAGTGGAAAACGAAAAAGAGATAGGAACTCAAGTCCTAAAACAATTGACATATACAAAACATAACGAGAATGTTAGACGGAATTTCCAATTCGAGCAAAACTGTAATAAATGTCATATCAAATTAAAAACAGAAAAATTTTGCAATAAAGGAAATTACAAAAAGTATTCAAATTTCAAGATGAATTAAAAGAAAATAAATTTTCGCCAAGTACTAAAAAAACTGTACAAAAAAATGACATTTTTGAAAATTCCTGGCAAAACAAAAATGATGATGAAATAAAGCAAATCAACGGATTTAAAACGGAAAATAGAAGGACTACATAAGTAAAAAGCATGAAATATTGGGAAAGAACAAACAAAACTTCGACCGTGTTGAATATCGAAAAAAAATTGGAATAAGCTCAAAAATTCCGCATGACTAAAGACAGGGAAAAATTTGACAAAAATTTGAGGAATCCAAAATATATGAGTAATACAAAATCTGAATTTGAATTTCTAATTCATCATTTGATGTTCTTTCCCAATTTCACGTTTCTAACGAGTATTCTTATATCAATTGAAAGGAGGAAAAAGATGGGAAACAATGAAGTTTTGGGAAATTATCAAAAGTATAAGAATGTAAAAAAGAATTCCATCCAAAAATTGAAAAAAAATCGCAGGAGGAACAGTAAGATTGTTCAAGGAAGAACTTTGGACGAAATTGAATGATGGAAAACGCTACATAAAGGGTTTAAAATGCCAGAAAGAATGAAAGGAACGAAGAATTCCAATTTAGCGATGCACTCCCTAAAATTAACCTAATTAATGGGATCGATAGTTAATAAATTCAATTTCAATTTCTGCTTAAAAAGTTTATGCTTAAGAAGGGAGTGGTAATCGAATTTCCGTAATTCAAATATGCATACTAGATAAACTTTATCCGTGACGACTCTTAGGAAATATATGATTTTCGTAACGGATATTTGATCGTCGAATTTCCATTCGTCTAGTGTCCCGTTCGTCGTTCAATGAACTCGTCATAGATGGCATTTGTAAGAAAAAAAACAAGTCGGTTCCGAGTAATTTGTTGTCGTGAAAAGGACGCAAAGATGCATTCAAACTGGAAATGCATCACGCAGTGGTAGACGACATCGAGAAATCGACGAGAAAACGTCCCCGTCTCATCATATTTAGTCGGCTATTTAAGAGTTTATGGCAGGCTTAAGAAGACTTAACTCCAGGCATGTCAATCGGAAGATTTGTGATAGGCTTAAAGGGGCAATTTTCCATCTTATGTCAGCTTTCGCTTCGTTTTTATCGCTCGCGTCAGCTTTGTCTTTTATCTAATCTGCATGTCAAAGGGGATTTTTTCGACGATTTTCCAACAACGTTTCTTCTTCTATTTTATTTCGATTAACGTTCGTCGGAGATTATTGTGATTAAGGTGAAAAATGGATGTCAAAGGTTGAAAATACATCATTTTGACAAATTTAATTTTACATATAAAGGTAATCTTCAATGAATAATAACATTTCACTTGGTATTGCTGCTTGGTACAGCAACGTGGTTAACAAACAGAATCTCAAAAAGAAAAATACTCAACATACTCAATTCACATTTGTAGGACATGAGTCCTTCATAACAGGGAGATCGCTTTGGGTTATTCGATAGAACGAAATTCGAAACACTATTAGAAACCTCCGCGTACCTTCGCAAACATCCTGTACTTTGTGCTGACGTTCCGGTCCTAATAGGCCCGTGTATTCGAAATCCCTCACGCACAAAAGACATTTGACAAACTACAATGATCATTCCTTTACCTTTCATCTTTTTTTTGCTTCTGTCAGGAACAACGCAGAATCGGCTTGACACTACCTTTCTCCGATTTCAACGCAATAATACGGATACAATCAGGTTTAAATACGGCCCTGACCGGAGTCACGTTAAACGTGTGACAGCCTTTCAACCTTATAGGGCTATTTAGAGCAGGTATTATAATAGTTTTTTTCGTCGTGCTTTCCTATAACAAATGGGGGGTAGCGACAGTGATAAATAAAAGGTATTAAACTATATCCTCTGAAATAAATCGCAATAAGAAGATTCCTTCTCGACTCCGGATAATCCCCTTTCGAAGAAAAACTGTTTTCGTTTCGACAATAACAAAATTGAAAGAGGATTCGTGAAAGAATAACAGAATTTTTTGACGTGTAATGAAACGAAACTCCGATTGTTAATAATTCAAAAGTTTTGACGTTCTTTCGTTCGTCTACCCGAGACCGCGCCCGGAATATGATCCCGAAACACGTAAAGTTCGAAGTATTCCCGCGGCTTTAATCCTTCTCTCCTTTTATGAGTTTTTGAAATACATGGCAGTTTTTATGACGACCCCGCAAGAACTCGGGGATGAAATTATTACGGATGGCCGTAAAGGAAAAAGTAGGGAAACATCTTTTTCTCCCCGGTTTCGCCACTGTAATTGTTATTACCATCCACTATAAAAAAAGCGAGGTGAAGACCGCGAAAGGACGGAGGAAAAAAGCAGAATAAATCCCACCGGAAATGTGCAACCTGAATTTGGAATGTTACTTACTTTTGTGGGGGAAAGTAGTAATTAATTCAGTATAAAACTTCATTATTTCATAAAGTAAAGGCGTTTGATACCTGTACGGGTTGCCTAAAGTACAACAGCATATTAGCTGTTTATTGTCGCACTCATTGGGGAAATTCACAACCGAACCTACTCTTAACTCGAAATTAATCAGATTTTCTAACCGAATACAAAGATACCTACTATGAAATAACTTTTTTTAAACAACACTCGTCTAAAAAAGTTCCATGATAAGGTTATGTTAAGTTGAAATTCGAAAAGTTTTTAGGAATGTCAGTCATAAGTTTTCTCTTTACCTATAAGAAATAGAAATTCTACCTTGCTCGAGAAGTTAAAACAATGACAAAAAGAAAAACACGTTTAGTTCAAATGGACCTGCTGAACTCATGGGTACAGCGGCAGGTACACTTTGCTGTAGACGTGTTTGGAAAAGGTATTGTTTGAGATAGTGTGAAAGTAGAAGACGACGGAAAATTTTGGTTACTTAGTTACTCAGTTCCACATGGAAGAAATTCTCAATTACTTGTTGTTAGTGAATGATTTTTGTTTTAGTAACATTTTTGTCGTCATCTAAAAGATATCGTTCATTACTCGTGGAAGGTCAGATTTCATCGCTCGTGTCTAGTCTCACTCGGCTTCGCTTCAATTCCACTCGTTCGTCAAACTGACGCTTGCATGAAATCTTAAACTTTCCCCACTGGTTATGAAATATTTGTCGTATTTAGAAAAGGTGTTGTTCGAAATATTTGTCATATCCACCAAATCATCTCAAAGAAATATATTTGATTGCGATCGATGCAGGAAATTTTACTGTACGGAATGGCTTGATAACTCGCATCGGAGGTTAACGTACTGCAGCTAACTAGGAGAAAGATAATTTTCTACTGCTCTAATTGCATGCAAGAAGGAGACGATTTCGACACATTGTTGGAAAATATAAAGATCCTGAAGAAGGAAAACAATCTGCTAAAGGAAAATTTGAATAACGTGTACAACCCAATGGTACAAGCAAATGAAAAATTGAAATTGAAGCTAGATATACAAACGAGGACAATAGAAAACCTTAAAGAGAAGAGGAATAACTTCGGCCGCCTTTTTTTATTTCCATCCGATCTCTTAGGTCAGTATAGGCGTAACGAATTTTTCTGGAATATCACCAAAATCGTTACGAAAATTGAGAGCATATTCGGTTGCAATGCGGTCGATTTTCGGGATGAAAGTAACTGTTTTTTATTTATTTAGGCTATGCTCGGAGTGTAGCGATAATATAAGATTTTGAAGTGTGCGGATAATGATTTTCATTTGTTTTTCAAGTATTCATATTCAAGAGTGTAAACTAATTTCTTCTTCGTTATGTTATGTTATGCTATATTCTTTTATTCTAGGTCATTGAAAAGAATATTTCTTTCTTATATAAGTTTATTTTCATAGTAGTAATCGAAAATCTGTGAATTTATTTTTTGAATTTTCATTTTATTTTTCACTTCGGCTTTGATCAAACCAAAGCGGGGCTATACGATTTTGAAGTGAGTTATGGATCAAAGACAGAGAGTAATTTAGCTCTGCTAATACCAGAACGGGAGGTATACGCTTGCAAATGGGCAGTGTAGCATATCAGATGCGTAATGAAGTTTGCAACTATTACAAACTACAATCATGATTCATTTTGTGACTGGAAAAATTGGCAAATTGGATTTATAATGAAAACTAAGGGGTTCCATCTGTCGGAATTGTGCTTAAACTTATCGGATAGGAACTGATATTCCTACTAAACGCAAAATTACGGAACGTAGCGCACCTCATCTGAAAAACAGACGTGTTAATCTCAATACCGAATTGATTCGGACAAGAATTAGTAATTAAATTGATTTCTCCATCGAGCAAACGAAACAGTTCAATAGGGAAAGAGATTGAAAGGTATAGAACCGGCGATAGCGCCTGTCGTCTCTACGAGTTTACTAAGAAAAAGGTATCGAAATAGAAAGCTCCAATCTAGCTGCCCCTATTCAAGATGCAAGAGTTCAACAGCAGACACTAGAAGTTGAGAAGGCTTATCTAAAAAAATGAGTTGAGCAAGTCGAAGACAAGAACAATATATTAAAACATAATAATAAGCTACTACTAGAAAAGCTTGCTAAAGCTCAAGAGTATTATGGTATTAATGAGCCAGACAATAATCAAATTCAGCATAGTAATTTGCAGGTAAAAGTTCGTATGCGTCGACTCTAAAAGACAAAAACAAGGTTCAGTTAAAAAAAAAACCAAATCTCTACAAGAAGATAATTTAAGAAATACACATAGAGCAAATGATAAAGAAAATATCATTCCCACTAAGTGAGAAGAAACATCTAGACAAAATAGATTACCAAACCCAATTCAAGACAACTGGATACAAGTTCTAAGCCGCAAAAAGATGAAACCAAGCATAATATGTACAGGAAAACCTATACAATCCTCAGTAAGCCAAAGTAAATTCCAAGGAGCCAAGAGAAAAAAATGGATCTACGTTGGACGATTTCAGGTGAAAAGTATCAGAAGAAGATATAGTGGAGGACTTAATAATGGTTGCAGATAAACAATAGTTTGAGGTAAAAAAATTACAAACCCAGGGTACAAACTCCGCTTTCAGTGTAGAGATATTATCGAGTGATACAGAAGCCTTTAATAAAAATTTTTGACCGCACGGTGTTATATGGAGGAAATTTAAATTCTAAAATTTTTTCAGGACAACGAACAAAAATCCAGGCAAATAACTGAAAAATCTCGGAAGGAGTCTGATGGCAGCATTGAGTATTTTTTCTTCAGTAAAACATAAATCGTTAATAAAGTGTATTCAAACAGACAATACAGAATACAACACCAACCTGTACCAACAAAGGGAACTATCTTCATAGCTCACTTAAATATTCAATGCATCGCAAATTCCTTTATAGACCTTTTCCGATATAGATACCTTTTTTGAAAGGATAGTACTCTTGCTCAGAATTCTTAATAAAGAAAAAACGATCCAGTTTATTATCGTAGGAGATTTCAAGATTGATATCTTGAAACCCGAATGTAATAAGAATAATCAAACCATATTTTTTGGAGCAAGTATTATGATACACGTTCCAATAAGAGAAACTTCAAGCTCATCTTCATGCCTAGATAACGTGTTTACCAATATAGAAAATGGTCAGACGAGGGTAATCGAGCCGCACTTGTCAGATCATAAATCCATTCTTTTTTCTTTAGTACAAAGTTCTACAAGGAACATTAATTGTAAAGGCCCACAAAAGACCCGCATCTTTAGCCCGCACAACATTAACCAGTTTTTGGATTCCCTTTTGAGTTTTAATTGGTCCATATTGTATTCCTTTGAAAATTAAAAAGTCAATGAGATGTGGATGTATTTTTTTTGGTATCTTTGAGCAGTATTTTTTCCTTAGTAGCATGGAAGACCAAATCTAACAAAGCAAAGAGTTTCGTTACAGATCCCAAGGTTGCAGAAATTAAAAATCAATTAGACATCCTCTATGTGATTTCTAGAACTGATCCTCGGTACCTAAACTTGTATAAAACAACAAAACGCCAGTATGATGGGTTAATTGCTAATCTAAAGCGGGTTCATAATGGTAATCGGATCTCTAATTCAGCTAATAAAAGTATAGCAGCCTGGTCAGTAAAACGAGAACTAACTGGAAAGAAAAATTGTGTAAGGTCCACCACTCCAACAGGTGGCGAATAAATTTAATGATTTTTTTTGGAGGAGTTAAAAGCGGTACGGAATCTCCATCGCAAGTTGTTATGTGTACCCACCCAAAGGGCCACAAATCATTCTTCATGTTTGCGATAACTCCAGAAAAATTAAAATTAATAATTGCAAAAATGAAAAACTCCATGTTGTATGGGTATGATGATATATCATTAAACATCTTCAAAAAATGTTTATTCGTGATTGCTGAACCACTATGCTTTTTAATTAATAGATGCATAATCGAAGGAATATTTCCTGAAGTCTTAAAAATCGCAATAGTTAAATCGATTCATAAAAAGGGATCTTGTGAGGATTTGAATAATTATCGGCCCATAAGTTTATTACCATCGTTTTCGAAGGTTATAGAAAAAGTTATTGCTACACGTTTCATGTCTTTTTTCAGGAAACTTTCTATTTTCAGCAAGTTCCAGCATGGGTTTGTAGCTGGCAGGTGGACTGAGACTACTATATTTGAGCTTATAAATATAATATCGGGGGTTTTGGAGTCAGGTGACATTCTTCTAGGGATGTTTCTTGACCTATCCAAGGCCTTTGATAACGTCAATCATGATTCGTTATTGTTTAAGTTGGAAAGAATAGGTATACGTGACAACCAACTACAGTTGATTCGAAGTTATTTGGAAAATAGAAAACAGAGAGTTCGGCTTGTCTGTGATGGAGTAAGTTTCGAGTCCAAAGATCGTATAATCTCAAAGGGAGTGCCTCAAGGTTCTATACTTGGGCCTCTCCTTTTCTTGGTTTACATGACCTACCAGATATGGTGGGTGACTCTGTGTTCAAGTTATTGTACGCTGATGACTCAAAAGTCATCATATGATTATTTTCGAAGTATAGGAACCTTAATAGTACTAGACGGAGAGTACCTTACCTTTTTCCATGATTCTCCCTTACAATGATTCAAGAAGCCATTCTGTACACCTGTAAGAAGCTCTATAACGCTCTGCCTCGCAGTTTTTGGGAAATTCACCGCTTTAGTACTTATCAGACAAGAATTCGTAGATTTGTGTTGGATGCAGAACATAATCAAATGGACGAATTTTTTAGACTATGCTCCATTCAATCCCGAGGTGAACTTGGCTGAATAAGCAGTATTTTTATGGGGTAGTATATTCTGATTTGATTCTTTTACGCATTTTCTAGATATTCCAACCCGACATGTTTATATAACGCAGCCATGGAACCTTTTCGGAGAGTACAATTGAGTGATTCACTCATGTATAAAATTACTCATATGGGAAATGCAATTGTCGAAAACTTACATCGGCAGTTGAATGGTCCGGAGCGAAAATTCCAATCCTGAAGCGATTAATCGCATTCCAAAGCGAAAATTACACATGCAAACAATACAAACAGTATTGACAAGTGACAGAAAACTTTCAAAAAGAAAAAAAATTGCCTTAAACATTCATTTAAAACGGATCGAGGAAATTCAAAAAAAAAATACCAAGCACATCCATGCAGTATTTTATTTTCCTTGATAAAATTTTCAATTTTAACTATTCACATTTCACTAATTACAATTCTCAACATCAAAAAACATGGAAAATATGTTACCTATTAGTTTCAACAATATAAAAAATTTCGACTAATGGATTGTTTTGAGGGAATGTGTCCATTACCGACATTGCATTTCCAACTTGAATCGCGGTTCTAATTTTTTGAATTAGGAAAGCTGTAGATCTAGGCTCTCCACTTTATTGGCAAATGCTTTTTCTTAATTTATGTATAAAATCGATTGTTTGGTTACACCATGGTCCCAAAGTTTCTACTGCAAACGGAATGAATGTCAAATTGAAATCGGATAAGGACCTTCCTTATTTTTGATTTTGTAGCTTCTTGAGCTACGCGACCTTGTCCTTTTGGAGATGTCTTAATGTGCGATGAAGCACACGTAGCATCCCAACAAATGCATTTATTCTTTTCATCCGCACGTTTGCTTTCCTCTGACGAAAGATCAATTGGCTCCAAATGTGCAGGTATTTTCGCCGAGGAGAAGGCTCGAAGCAATAAATTGTTTATTTCTTGATGTCTGGAGTATTTGCCAAGGCTTGATCCCAGCTTTTTGGTAGAGGGAGGGAGGGTGGGATAGATTCTTGTGTATGTCGATCCATTTTAGCAAACTCTCTTCTGTATACTTTGTTACGGGCTTGTCTGAAATAAGTTTTAACATCTTGTTGACCAGCACCCAATTGGCATAAGACGATGAAAGAAATGCACGTAGACATAGATCAGTAATTCTTCTTACTACCATTCCGCCTTGACTGATTGGTAGAGTAGCTTGGGAATCCGAGTATGCCAGGAAAATTGAAAGTACCTCTAAGGCCAACCGCACACGGAGGTGATATCGATGAAACAAATTTCGTTGATTCGGTAGCACACATGAATGTTTTTGGTCTATAACTTATGTTAATCACCTAACCTCCTCCCGAGGTATTACCGCAGGCCCGGCGCTGTAAACGGAATACGAAATTTCAGTTCCAAACTCGTAGACGATGGCAGCGGCGTTGATTATCCCCTGAAACCGGTACTTGTGACACGAGAGGCGTCAGGCAAAAAGAGTGAGACCACATCTTTATCGAGGGTTTATTCGTTGACAGATATGGGTCCCTTTCAAACGACGAAATGAAGCAAATTTCTTGTCCCTTGTACGAGGAAATTTCTTCGTTCGTTCCTGCTCGGAAACGAAATGGGTGATATGAGCCACGTGAACATTGAATAGGAACAAGGAACTTCAATAATTCCATTTAAAATCTATTTCGATTCTTTGTTAATCATAAATGGTCCGAATTAATTATTTATTGATATATGGCGTAAACACTTGAAATTATTCAGATGCACTTTTTTCACAAAAGCACGTAACCTGTTGTGCTTATTTCGTTAAAAGGAATAAATGGGGCATTTAATTTTTTCTACTATTTATATCTTCCAGCAGGCGTATGCTTTTATATTTTAGTATTACCTAAACAATTTTCTTGTCAATTGACTTTCGAAAATGTATAGGAAAATGCAGAATATTCATTCCGATCGTATTAAAATTTTCAAAAACTGCACCAAATTATAAAGTAATTATCAGCAATCATATTACCTAATATGAATTGTTTTGAAGCTTCGTACAAATGTGATATAATAACTATTCGTTTGATCGAGTTCTGCGTAGCAACATATTCTTTTAATTAATGGGGTGAAGATTTATACAGATATATTCAAATAACTATGATTGCATTTTCGAAATATTCGGTCTTTATTAGATGAAGAAAATGTGAACGAATTTCCGTAAAAGAGCAATATCTTTCTTAAATTGAACATGGATTTACATCAAACAGCAGCCGCAACCATTTCAATTTTGAAAATATTCACTTTATTTTGTGAAAATTATAAAAACCCGTTGTCTTTGTCATTAATATAATAATATAACTATGAACCATCTAAACATAAAAATAAAATAACGTACGATTTCAACTGTAAAACGGATTTCTATTAGTATATTGGATAATATGCTTCATTCTTATTTAAAAATTCAGCAAATATGATTGAACCGATAATTTTCAGTAGCTGTGACAAAAACGCGGATTTGCGAACGTTGAAATAGATAAAACGAACTTCGGCAGAAACGTTTTATTATACTCCGGCAATATCCGAATCATTTCTGAATGGTCCGATTTTTATAGTACAATAAATATTGATCCGCAAACGCAGGACAAATTTTTTAAGGAGAGGGTGCTTTTAAAATATTTATTCTATTAACCTCGTTTCATTCTCCATTTTTTCAAATTGAAAAACACCCTATTTTTCCAAAGTCAACTACATTTCCGCAAAACAAAATTCCTCATTCATTCTTTATTCAATTCCTCCGGTTTTCAATTATTGCGTAATCAACCTATATGCCCACTTGAAATTGCAAAATAACAATGTAATGTCCGATTTAGACATACAAATAAAAATTACATACGAAAAAAAATATTCAACGCATTTCCATATCACGAAATTGCGACCCTACGGAACCGACATGTTCCCTTTTAAACGTACCATTCCGCTGAAGGTATCGAAATACGAAAATAAACCCGTATCTCAATCCCGAAACACGTTTTCTAACGCAACGTTCGGTTCCTAGCCGAGAAACCTCGCGACGAGGCTAGGTGATTAACAGAATTTATGACGCATAAACATAAGTGCCGCCCACCGAATCATTGAAATTTCTTTCACCGAAATCACCCCGTGTGCGGTTGGCCTAATAATATTTCAAAGCAATCACTTGGAATCAAGATATTTCCAAATAGGAGAAGTTCGTAGTAGGTAGAGGAGGTTTTGGAACGGCGAAACAATTTCTTAGAATATAATAGCTGATGTGGCAGTTTTTTATTGTTCTCAATCTATGTAGCAAATTGTTCACTTCATCAATCTTTTTTGTGAATATTTATTCGACACAATTTTCAAGAATAGAGGATCCCTAAGGTTAATTGATAAACCTATTGAATTCGATGCGATAAATTTTGAATCTCCAGAAACCGAAGTCGAACAGTAAATTTCACATTCCTTTGAATTAATTTCCAGTCCGATTTCTTTGCATTTTTGATTAGATTTTTAAAGTCTTCCAGAACAGTTTCGGGGTCTCCTTCTAATGTACCATCATCCCAATAAAATGCGACTAATTTTGATGTAAGTTTCGTTATACATTCCTGTAGAGTAAGGTAGAGAAGCAATGGACCGGCGGGATCTCCTTGTTGAATAGAGTCAAAAGGAATTCTCCATTCGTAAAAAAAAATCGATGTCGTTTTAGAGCAAACTTGCCAAAAATACGCGTCTTTTCCTTCTCGCTAAGGAGGATGGCATTCCTGGACACGCTGTTAAAAGCGTTCTGAAAGTCTTTTTTCAGAATGATTTTACTTGAAGCTGAATTTTCTTTGACTAAAGTACGAGTCGCGTGAATAATTGCTTCACCTTCACCCTGACTGAGGGTGGATTTGCGATCAGCAAATCCGAGTTGATCGCTATGGGTCGAATTCCGCCATCTTTTTTTTTTAAGGCGCACATATTAGCTCCAAAGAATATGGGGAGAATGTCTTTGAGAACGAAATTACAATTTGTTAGTGATTTTATCAACTCAAGCCAGCATCACCATTAGCTAAGCATGTTATGTCTTTTAAATGTTAAGCTCTCAACCAGTCTATCCTGAACTTGATCCGTTTGGGAAACTAGAGATGGTTCTGATGATATGATCCTCATATACCAAAGGAGGAGGGATTTCTAAAAAATCTTCTTCGTTTACAAATAACGGTGCCCCTTGTTGTTGGGGATGTTTATGTAAGAGAGCTTCAAAAGTTTTTTGAGACATAGGTGCTAAAGAATCTGATGATGAACGTCATTTTACGGCACCTCTCACATACCTTTCAAAGATTTTGGATTCCACACGCCCACAAACATTTTTAGTTTCCCTTCTGATCTCTTTGTCGATGACCGTTGAGATTTCAAGCTATGTTTCTTTTCACTAAATCCTAAGGATTTATTTGATAATGAAGCTGGGATGCATGAACAGGTGAAAATGAAATTTAAAATGACATCTCCTTTTTACAGCTCGCCTGATTTAATAGGTCTGTCAGTTTTGAAGCGGCATAGATTGGGTTCCTTTAGGAATTCTTTTGAGAACCTTTATCGACAGCTTTTTTACTACTATTGAATTCAAAATGTCAGATGGCGATAAAGAATGATCGTCCGAAAATGGTTTTCCTTTATGTATCCTTCAGCAATGAATTTTCAAGCCTTTGCGTCCAGGATATAACTTGTCCGAAGTTGGGCATAGTGGCAAGGTTTTGGAGTCGTGAGAAGTAGGTGGACCGTTTTGCGTAATTGAAGTGCATAAGCATTTTGTTCAAAACCATGTGGTGTCCTCTGCTCGTCTGCTTAGTTGGATGACTTTTGAATCATTCAATACAACACAAATGGACAACATAGGCGCAACCAGAGGGGGGGGGGGCACGTGCCCGGCCAGCCTGTCAGTCAGTACAATCTGGACGGCCGTGCCCCCTCAAAAGCTTCAGAAACGCGAGAAATCGATTGAGTCCTTTTTTTTCTCAGTCACCACTAGGTATGGAGAGTGAAGACCTTTTTTTTAGGAAAATAAATGGAGTGACACCCGTATGACAAATGTCACAGAGGATTGATAGTTCAGAAAGGTTAGTCCCTTTTCCATTCCCATTCATAACAAAACAATTATTTCTTTAACTCGTGTAGAATAATTCTTCAAAGGTAACCAAATGCACGTAGATTGGAAATTGTTTCGGCTATTTTCAGGAGGAAAATCGAATATTCGTATAGATGAAAAAAAGCTTGTTGACGCAAATTGTCAAGCATTGATGATAGCAAAAAATTGTAGAATTGCGTGTTCAATTATTACCGATAAAAAAAACTTGTCATATGTATTAAAAAAAACTTATTGTATTCTGTGTTGAATTATGTCATAAAATATATTAAGGGCCGGTTCTACAATTACAGTATAAACGTAGAATAGTCTATACGTGGTATAACTACCATTTTTATACAATAACTTTATTCGTAGTACAACGGAGGTATAACTTATACTTCCAATTTTGAGCAGATATACGGGGAATAACGTTATTTTCGGATTTCATTAGAGAATACACCGCATGCTTGCTTTAGCATCATATGTTGATGTTGCGGTAACCTAACCAAATTTATTTTGCTTGTCAACGATAAGTTCTTTAGTAATGAATAATTTAATTTTGCCAGATACTTTTGATTCAGACTATGATGCATTCGAAGAATTGATATCCTACAGAAAGTCAAAAGTGTTCAAAGAAAGGTCCATATGTCAATAATATTATCGAAACTAACGTTACATTTTCGATTTGGTTTATTTGCCTTTAGGCCAAACTAGTTTGAGGAATTCGATGACCTTGAGTTTTTCAAGCGTTTTCGATTAACAAAAGAAACATGCAGAATGTTATTAGGATTGATTAGAGATGACAGCATCTATAACCATTCGCAATAACGCTATACCAAAATGAACCAAAATGATCTGTTTTCGATATACCGAGATAATACAACGAAATAAGACCGCGCTTAGTCAAAAGGCAAATGATGAAATGTCAAACATTCGGCGAATGAGAGATTCAGATCATAGAAGAATGACAACGAAGTGGTTGTTTTGAACTAATTACAGGATATACTCCAAATAACTATACCACCGTTTGATGACAATTGTAGAACGCAACATGAGTTATTTTTCGGATAAACGTCGAACTAAAATACAGAGAGAATAACTATACCACCTCTTATACTTTAATTGTAAAACCGGCCCTAAGTGTATAAAGTATAACGATGACAAACGTATTGCGTGCTTCTCAAAAATTATATTAACTGTTTATGTGAAATGGAGGAATTAGTAACAGTGGCGTAGCCAGGATTTGCATATCCCGCCTCCCCTGTATACACCTACGGTGAGTAATTATTTATTTTCTATAACACTAGGCCCATCTCGAGTTTACCTGTAATTTGTTTTCTACAACACCAACTTATTTTTAAATTGTTTTCATTCTCATTTGGCGGATGTTCATCCTCTGTTATTGATGAGGAGTTGTTGCCGGTTATTTATTGTAATAAAATCATTTCATATCGTATAAGGCCGGCCGCATACGCACGGGTGTCTGAATATGAATTTCGGATCGATTACACGTTAATAAAGACACCGAACACGTTCAAAAATTCATAATATAAACAACCGAACGTACACGTTCGGTTGTTTATATTATGAATATAGGCTTCAAGCAGTTCAGTAGCGTACAGCGGACCTTCGTATCGGGATGAATGACGAAGAACTAATTGCCATTGCGTATTTGTTATAGGAAAATAATAAAAAAAAAGACAAGACGTTGTTTTCGATGTGCCTTATCATAATACTTACCAATGTAATAAATACGAATCCGATAAATTAATATTTCAAAATACAGTCGAGACTCGTTAAGACGAACTTCGATAAGACGAACTGATTCAATACGACGAACTGAATCTCTGGTCCCGAGACAGTTCTATGTTAACCTATGTATTAAGAGACTCAATTTCACGAACTCGTTAGCAATGAGCAATAGATAACACGAACCCCAATTTCAATATCCCAAAACTCAATACGACGAACGGAAGGGGATAGTTGACTCAGTTTGGCGAATAAATTTTTTTTTTCAATTCATAAAGTCGTATCTGTGTTGCATATTGCTGATTATGAATGTTATCAATAGATGGGCTATCAAAGGTATCGTTGCCGAATAGTCAAAACAATTCGTTTCATTCGGATATGTACCTACTTTTTATCTTTTGAGATGCAAAACGTCGTGTAGTCATCGATTTTTATCGGCAGGTGTGTTAGTTTGTTTTGAACTTCTCACTTTCTTTATTTTTTTTACTTACTTTATTTTCTTTAGACTCGAAATTAAAAATTTTGCGCGAAGTTGACAATGCCGAGAGAACGAAATCCCAGATTGCAGCGACATTTGGAATTCCAAAAAGTACTCTCAGCACCCTGTTGAATAATAGAACGAAGATCATTAGTTACTCTACCGAAGGAAAATGTGGTTCGAAATTCAACGATCTGTTGAACAACCTAATTTTGAAAAATATTTGATTAGGTGGTTTAGGGAAGCTCGTAATCTTAATATTCCTCTGACCGGACCTATTATTAGGGAGAAAGCGATTGATTTCGCTGCAAAGCTAGGGATAGACTTATTATAAAAAAAAAACCCCGAAACAGATGATAATTGAAAACTTTTTCAAGCCATTATAGCGAACTAGCATTGCCATAGTTTATAGGTTCAAACATAATTCGAAATGATATATGTAGTTTTCAACAGCAAAGATATGTTTCTTTTAAACTCGATACTACGAACCTTCACGACTCTGTAAGGCGAATTTCCGTAAGACGAACTATCGGTAAGGCGAACTATTTAATGCGGTCCCTCGAAGTTCGTCTTAACGAGTCTCAACTGTATCATATAAACCCTCCATGCGCGACAATGAAATGATTCGAAACGAAAATTTTTGAACGTGTTCGGTGTCGTTATTAACGTGTAATCGATCCGAAATTCATATTCATATACCCGTGCGTATGCGGCCGGCCTAATAATTTCTTGAATTCCTAAGATTTCATCGGATTATACTTTCTTTCGTCCGAAATGTATTCGAATACGCTGATGGAAATTCGTGGTCCGTTCCATATAAATAAACTAGACGAAGATAAGTCGTTTTAACAAAGGTGAGTTTTATATTATGTCAGACCGTGTAAATGCATTCATTCGAGAAGACGATCTTCTCGGATATTCATTCAAGCCAAGCTTTTATGTTCTCTTTTCTATTCGGCTGACAAATAGGTCCGAGGATGTGATGCCGTCTTTGTATCGAGGTGACGATACCGGGAATTTGAAGATTCATTTATGAAACATATACCCGACTTTTACCACGAATGTGGATTTTTTTTCGACGAGACGAAAATGAATGTTACGACGGAGCATGCAGGCTCAACAGGCGTCTATTTCGTTTAGCAGATGCTCGATAATGAAGTATTTCACCATTTATATATTTGCTTGTACAACAAACTCAAAAACGGTTTGTTTGATTAGGGCGCATTCTTCACCGCCAAAGAGTTTACAAACCGGATTTAGATGGAAATTAAACTAGCCACTACAACGGTAGCAGCTGCGTCACTTTAGTATTTTCGCCAATTTTACTCGCACGATTGGAGTACGTGACTGAACTAAAGAAGATTACAATTGAATCGTCGTAAAACTCTTTTTGATCACCAGGTGATGCAATTTTTCATTATGAATGAAATTTGTAATTGGGTTGGTAACTTCGACTCTCAAATAATTTTATGAGGAATTTTGTATCCGCTATAAAAGTTTTGATTATAACTTCCTTTTTTCTAATAGTATTTGAAAATTCTGGACCTAAACTGAAGAGGTGTTCAATTTCTTTCGGAAAATGATAATTGGATAAATTTTTGAACCAGCGTCTTTTTGATGCAATAGAAAAAATTGTCCTATGATATGAATCTTATTGAACAATTTTTTCTTCTACGTTCCAAAGTAATCCTTTGTGTTTTCTTGAAATTATTTATTATGTGTATCGGAAGTGAAATCCGAAAGATAAGAATTCAAACGTGATTCCAGAGTAGACACGTAATGTTATGACAAGTGGAAGAAATTTCGAAATTTAATGTTCTGGATGAAATCTGCTTTTTTAAATGAAAAAAGCTTTCTGGAGTTATAAGTATTCACAAAATTTTCACTAACCAGGTTGTCAATACTTTTGATATTATGTGGTTTGGAAAAACATAGTTGGCTCCTGGACATAAATTTAATTTTTCCACTGTACAAGACCACTTATATATTTGTTATTTGTCTTTTTTATATATATTAACGAAACAATTCGAAGTTAGCTTTTTTATTTGTTTTGAGGTTATTAACCTGAAAATAAATTTCGATGATCGAAATATCGAGTGTAAAGATTTTCAAGTGTTGTTTTCCGGATGACATCTAATTAAAATTCAAAAAACGGCAATAGTTTATATTATTTACAAAAATTTTGAATAATACAGTTCGAATGTATTCTCATTTTAAATTGTCCTTTGTATCTCAATAAAACAATATAAAAATGGAAATAAATTCATAAAAATACATTTTAGAGTTTTTTTCAATAGTGGATTATGATCCTCAACTAAACCCACATCACATATGAACGTAATACACATTTGGACCGTTATTTTAAATTTACACAAGCGGGCCAAAGTGGGACTAGTTGAAAATGTCGACATTTGAATAGAAATATTGTTAATTACCAAATTGTTAACATTACCAAATCGAATAATAATTGTATCAGATCTAGAATTTGGCCGATTCATTTCGTCCGTTGACGAATGAAACCTGCAACGCTCTCATCTTAAATAATAAGAGATGGGAAAAAATTGATGTCATATTTTTGACGTTCACTTAAAATTTCCGTCTAAGGTATTTGCATCAAGTTCCATTAAGAAAACATAAAGTTGATTATGTTTCACGAAAATATTTTTCCATCGGGCAAGGAAAATGGACCTGCGGACCAACAAGAAAGTTTAATTAACGCAAAATTATCTGATGACTTTTCCGGGCACCCGACAGACTATATACCCTTTTCATAAGAGAGCAAACAACAATTAAACTAGGCACGCAATATCATCGAGAGTTGATTTATGTGAGCACGAAAATGAGCAGAAGGGAAGTATTTGCCCTTGCAGTTCGCAGCCCAAAACAATACGAGACCGTGTTTACACGTGTGCGCGCCTATCCAAACAAACTCCGTCCACAGCCACATCCCCAACCATTCGGAAACCTAAGGCCCCGTCTGACCGTTATTTTAATTTACTAATTTCCAAACCACACGGTCCGACGGAATTCTGTTAATTGCTTTTCGGTCTCTGTGTCTCTGCGGTTCAATGTGTACGCTGCAGTTAGTTGTTCAATTACGTTCGACGAAGTTTAAATTGTTATTTTAGTTCCGGTTAGTGGAGCCGGTTTTCGAACTAAAATATTAACGTTGGCGAATAGAAAGGGAAAATTTTGATGTGGATACTGCTATCTGTCGAGTGGCGACTGGCGGCTATCTTATCGAGTTCGCGGAACAGCGACATGATCTCGAAATTTATTGTCATTTCCTTCGTTATTTAGAACGTTTACCATGGTTACAACAAAAGTGGCATTATTCGCTATTTTACTAGTGACTTTTGTCTTGAGAAAGGTTAGCCATCGAATCCTTAACATTTTTTCTAAAAATATTTAATTAAGGCATTATGATAATTTTTATAGTAAAAATGGTGCGAAAAAAGCTGTAATTTAGTGAACACTACTGTATTTATTCGTTTCAGGAAATACAATGTTATCAAGTAGCATTAGTCGAATATTACTACGACTTCGAAGTATTTTCCAAACTTTCACCTCTCGAATTAGCAAATAGGAATGCAAAAATTTACGATGAAATCGTTGGAAAAATCAAGGCCGATCGAAATGTGAGTCAACAACGTGCTGTCCCAATCTTACCACAAACAAAACAAATATTTCAGAATATTGATTTGGTTGTATTTCCCGAAGCAACTCTAGTGGCTGAACCTCGCGATAATGAGGTGGGCAGAAAAGGGATGACCTTTGTACCATCCGCCCAAGAAAATGTGAATCCTTGCGTAAATTCTTCAACGAAATACGTCGATTTTTTAAAAAAGTTATCATGCACCGCTCAGAAATACCGGACCTATCTTGTTATCAATTTGAAGGAAAAAGATAGCTGTCAGAAAAATTGTTCGAAACCACTAAACTTTTATAATACCGACGTGGTGTTTGATAGAACGGGTAAAGTAATCGCCAGGTAATTCACATCCTATTTAATTTTTACTTTTCTTGCAACTGTAACTTTTATTGCGATTTTCCAGATATCGCAAATACCATCCTTACCTCGAAGCCGACACCGACAGACCCGACGAACCCGAACACGTAACTTTCCGCACAGATTTCGGCAAAACTTTCGGCATTTTCACCTGTTTCGATCTTGTTTACAAATCGCCGGCCGTAGATATGGTACGTGACGGGGTTGAAAATTTCATCTACCCGACGCTTTGGATCCCAGAGCTGCCTTTCCACGCGAGTAAGTTTTCCCCCGAATATCTGAACCCAAAAGGAAAATGAAGAAATATAAATTCCAGCTATCCAAATTCAGCAAATGTGGGCCCATGGAAATAACGTAAATCTTCTGACGGCCGGGGCTTCGTATCCGAGATACGGCGCTGGAGGTCTCGGTGTTTTCTTAGGTGGAAATTTGCCTCTAATATACGACAGTTATTCTTTAAACTTAAACGTGCTGTTCCAGGCAATCGGGATGTTGCGGATAAAAATGTTTTGCCTCGAAAAGATAATTATTATTTACTGAGGGATGTAAAAGATAATTACTACAGTAACTCAACCTGTACTATCGAAGTTGATGATAAGACCGCTCTGGAAATGGATCGTTATAACTTATTTATCCAAAATTTATCAGGTTCTCTTCATCGATATCTCGAATAACACTACAAAGACAGTTTCAGATTACGCTTACAAAAAGTTGCCGCTCGCCTCTTCCAATATTATCAACGAGATGTTATGCCAAAAGCAACAAAACCAAACGTTCTGCTGTAACTTCCAAATCGAAACGAAAGTGAATCGTTCCACCCGAAAGAAGTCGTACGATTATTTTCTGGTCGTCCACTCCGGTTTGAGGACTTATGGAAATAAAACCTATCAAATTGGGGAGGAGATTTGCGGATTGGTGGCCTGCCCCGGACCGGCTATCGGGAATTGCGGACAAAGGTTGGATTTCCCGACTTTAAAGAGATCGTTTCGCGACCTTTTTCTTTTCAGATTTCCAAACTACAACGAAATTCATTGGTCCGTTACCTTCGCAAAAATCAATATCACAGCGGATTTCGAAGTAACCGAGACGAAGAAACAATTTCCGAATTCTTTATTAGCCGATTTTTCGCCGTTATCGCCACATTGTACGACGTGGGAAAGGATCGACAATCCAGTAACGCCTTTCATTATTCGACAGTCGTTTTCCGTCAATTATCCGGTGAAAAAACTTTTAACATTTGCGATTTTCGGTAGAAATTTTGCTTTGGATTCAATCTGAACAGATAAATAATTTTAATTTCAATAGATGATATTAATATTTATCAAACGATGTAGCTGTATCAAACGTTTGGCAGATCGGATTTTTCAATTCAGGAAACTCCACTAATACGTCAGAAATATAGCCAACTAACAATACCAGAACTCGATAGGCGCAACCGGGGGCACCGGGAACGTGCTCCCACCCCCCCAACAACCTGACAGTCTGTACAATTTGAAGAGCGGTGCCCCCCCCCAAACAGCTCCAAAAACGCGAAAAGTCTATCCCCCCCACAAGAATCAATCCTAATTGCGCAACTGCTTGAACTATTATTACGCCTCATTTAATCACTAAAACGGGCTATTCACGTTGCGACAGTCGCACGGGCTTGAGTCGCATGCGACAAGTTCGATCGTGAATGGGGCTGTCGTACAGCGAACCGTGGGATCAAGGTCCGTTGAAATGAGCAACGGACCTTGCGACGCGAACGCTTCTGTCGATAAGTCCGTGTGACAGTCGCGACGGGAGTGGCCCGTTTAATCGAATTTATTTGTTGCGCTTGCGACCATCGCACACTCAATTCCACCCAAAAAACCGAAAGGAACTTCAAAGAAATACAGTAGCCACATAAAGGTACCGCCATTCAACCCTATTTCGCTGTATTCGGATGGTTTACAAAAAGAGCGTAACTAGCGATTTAAAAATAATTAGATGTTGACTGACAGAGTAGTGTAAACTCGTTCTGGTAATAGTATCTTAATGTATTCAATGTGTTTTATGGCATGTATGTGTACTTCCGAAAATCTTTTCGGCATTTCGGGTAGAATTCGGTCGGCAGTATGCGGTCAGTAATTTTTAATAGAAGAAGAGTGAGTGAGAAGAAGAGAGAAGCAACTTCACAACATAAGCAGAAAAGAGGAATTTTTGTTTACGCTTGTTAAATTTGCTGTGATTCTAACCTCAAGGTATTAGAATTAACATCTGTTTTTTCTTTGACCTAGCAACCTCCATTATCTGAAATAATTCAACACATAGACATAGGAAATATAGACCACGGATCTAACGATGCATCGTGTCCCCTGCTTAGAAAAAGGAATAAGACCGAGTGGATCGTCGTTCTCTCTCTAATCAGCGGAGCTGCGCGCCTCTACCGACTCCACACCGGAATAATCAAGCACATGGAGAAATTTGAACACATGGCGAAACGAAACCATGGTTTCTTTACGCAGGAACTCTTGGAAATAACAATGAATTTGAAAGCATAGTTGGACTTAATCAAGAGAAAGCGAAAGTAGATGACTACATCTCTAGCAAACAGAGCGATATTGGTAGTAAAGAGTCGGAAACAAGTGACAATTACTACAGTCACGACGAACACAGTGACGATGACGAGTTTGTTGACGAAAAACTGGAATATTTTGTGAAAAATAATGACGACGAGTCCGAAGAAATCAAGGAGTGGGCTATCAAGGGTAATATCTCCCTTTTTCTTGTAGCTACAGTGTATCCCGCTCGACACAACGAGGACATCCCGGAGGCACAAAAAAGAACAAATCGAAATGCATTTTGTAAAGAGCTGGGATATGTGCTGACGAACAGCTACGACTGGGGAACCGGCAGATCATAACGCCGTAAAGCGAAAAAAAATCAATCAGAGAATATGGAAAACGAGAGAGAGATCGGTGTTGTCAAATAAAAATTGAACATTGAATGTATTTTTTTAAATGTCGGTCCAATATTGATGTAGGACCATCATTACTGGCGTACCTCCATGTATAGATCCTACATGAGCGGCCTATAAAGGTCTGATATTTTTGTCCTACATAGGACCTATATTACTAGTCTACATAGAACTGATCTATTGTTGGCCCATATATGCCTGATATTTCTGTCCTATATAGGAACTACATAGCCTATATAGACCCGATATTGCTGGTCTACATAGACCCGACATTGCTGACCTACATCGGTCAGATATTTCTGTCCTACATAGACTCAATATTATTAGCCTATATAGACCCGATATTGTTGGCCTTTATAGGAGTAATATAGCTGCCTTATATAGGAGCAGTATGGGTAACCCATGTAGGAGCAATATAGGTGGCCTATACTGTACCCATGCGAAATAGAGCGTTACATTTTTTGTATAGGGTCAATGTTGTTTCTGGATTCTTGGCCAATATTGCCATCTAGGCCATCCTACATTGAGCCGATGTAGGTGCTAGTTACAACCCTGATCGAGCAAGTATGTGCATGCGCGTTTCTCCATCTCACAATTCGGTTGTTCCTTGTCTTACATTGTCCTCCACCGACGTCACACGTTTAGCAAATTTACGCGGGTATTTTGAAATGCATTACGTTGAAACGAACAACGCTTTTTCAAGCAGATCAAATGACTAAGCGGAAAATGGGATTTCTACAGCGTTGTCGGATTGTAATGATTTGTTTATGCGGGTTACAAATGAAAATCATTAGATAACACAACGAATCGTAAATTGTAAAAACACCGCATCTAATAACGTCATAAGAGGACTGCGCGAATTAGGACGATTTTGAGAAAATTTGTGCACACACCTGGTTTCCTTTCATCATGTTTGAACACTACTTTCAATGCATTAGCATAGAATATCTATATACTGAACAAGAAGCGTCACTCCCACGCAAAATTCGTATCGAATTTTTAGTGCGCAGGTTCACCAAATAAAACGAATTGACATAAACAGCTGATTTCGCACCAATAAGAAATAAGATTTCACTATGGCGCTAAAACAGCTTTAAAACTTGACAGGACCGGATTTAACGGGACGGCGGATATATGTTCCAAAGTTGCGTGAGATGAATAGTTCTTCTTCATTCAAAACTTATTGTGTTAATCAAAAATCAAAACTTTATGTCTGATTTGTTTCCATCCTATTTGACTTAACGATAATCAAATCGAATAAATTCCTGACTCCGTGCGTTTAGCGTTTTGTTAGTGCGCAGGTTCGCCAAACTCGCTCAAGGCCACAAAAATCTGTTAATACGATTTTGTTTCTAAATTACCGAGAGTGACGCTTCTTGTTCAGTATGTAGATATTCTTTGGCATTAGTACGTGTTCGGGTGAGGAGTCGGTAGGGGTACGTAACTCCGTCGATTAGAAAGAGAACGGCGATCCACTCGGTCTTATTCCTCTTTCTAAGCAGGGGACACGATGCATCGTTTGATCCGCGGTCTATATTTCCTATGTCCATGATTCGACACTTCAAATAGATACCAATTAAAATTTAGGAACGTTTATGACCAAGCAAATGTTATCCATAGTAACCGCAACACGTGCTTGCTTATTCAGTATTTGCGCATAAGCATAGTTCTACAATTTGAAAAGTTGGAACTTTCATGCCCCTTTGGTGCAATAATGATCATAAGTATAGACGGTACGTCTAAACTTATGATCGGCGTAAGTTGAGAACCGGTCTTAAGATGAATTTATTTCGTTGCAACGCAAGAGCGTAAGTTAGTCATCGAATTGTTTTGACAAAAGGGAGAGTTTTCAAGACGCGCAGGCCAAAAAATCGAACTAAAGTTATGCCGCTGATATCGGCTACCTGACTTTAGCATACGATTTCGATGACAATGCGGCAAAAATCTTCGAGTTAGCTTTCCTCCGATACATAAGTCATGCGGTGCAAACGGGCATTCAATTCTTATTATCATGCTGATGACCGGAAATTAAATATTGTTATTATTACTAAACGTTGTACAAGTCGGGATCAATTTTGAAAATTATATTGTTCGTAATGTGTTCATTGGACCAAAGGTTGGACTTCATGTTGTAATGTAGATAATCACAAATTAATTTTTCCAAAGAGAAGACCTGATGAGGTGCCGTTAGATTTTCATAGTACATAATTGGAAGTTTTTAAATACTTCGACAATTTCCCAATTGACCTTAACTGAGTGTTATAGTTACAGATATCTCAGTATTCAATGAAAAATTATTGGTGTGCCAACCAAAGTGAAAACGTGTATATTTTTTTATTAGTCAAGAAATGTTTTGTTGCGTATATGTTTATTATTTGCAAAGTTAATTTCAAAATCCCCACTCAAAATCATTGGCAAATCATCAAATAGCTTCGAAATTCTATCTTACAAGTAAAGCTTGAAACGTTAATTTACAAATACATGGATGAAATATAAAATTTAAGTATTTGATATCCCTCGCAATTAATACCAATAAATTTATGAATTTCCTTCCATAATCATTCCATCTGTTTGATTTTTGATAAATGTTCGAAAAATGTGATGATATGTTATTCCGATGGAATCGGAACTATTTGACAGGAAATAATGAGAAATATCAAAAAAACTGTAGGATATATAAGCAACAGCAAATTGTGCACGTCCGATTCAAGCCGGAATTTTTTGTCAGTTTTTGTTTCTAATGATTCAAATTCAAGCCAAAATCGTACTGACAAAAAATCCTGACTGACCTATGAAAAATTAAATCAGTCACGTATATAGAGTGTACGCGTATTATATAACGCAGTTCTCGATTATCTTTTATCTTTTGTTGGAAAATTAATGAATTTCTGAAAATCGATTGACTATTCAAGCACACTGATACTATTCAACAAAGTCACTTCATGCACTCATTCAAATTTCAATTCAAGATAAGCGTTGTTGAAATATACAATTTATGAATTTCCGAAAATCGATTGACTATTCAAGCACAATTGATCCTATTCAAACAAGTCAGTTCATGCATTCATTCAAATTTTAATTCAAGATAATCGATATCGAAATACATATACCATTTATAACCTTATTGAAATCCCCGGGAAGAAATATTAACCTAACCTAAGAATGTGAAACACGTTTGCACCTATTTTGCAAATAATCTATTGATTTTGAAATATTGATTTGGAAAGTGTTTTCTAATTTTTCTGCATATCTATTATCTTCGATGTAAGTGGTTATACTTAAGGCTGGCGTTCTCGTAAGGTATTTCGCGAATAATTGGCGCTGCGTGGACAAAACTCGAACTAATATTGAGTAAAGCAGCTTAGAGTAATGTGTGTTGCGTGCGTATGCGTTTCATGAAAGTTAGACGGCTTCCAGTATGGTATTTAGATTCTTTCACTATATTTTCCGTATCTAGCGTTACCATTGCTCTACGACAATGAGTATTTTTGTGACTTGTATTCATTTATACATTTCAGAATTAAATATAGTACTAATGGAAATAATTTTTCGTTATTTTTTATTGCCTAATAAAAATAGGTGTTCATCTTACAATTAGAAATATTTCCCTGATATTTATTGAAAGTTGATATCCTATTGTGCAGTAATTTCGAGGTATGTATACAAATTATGTATGTTAGAATTATAGGTAAGTAGAGAATTATTTCAAGAAAACAGTTTTCAAGGCGAAGTAAACTTCGTATGATGTAAGTAGGTGAATTAATTGATAATCCATCATTAAAGATACAGATGAGCATAAAAATTTATAACAAATAATTTAACACATCAAGATGACCCACTGTTTCCACTTTGACATCTCAATTTTATAGAAATTAAAACATGTAAATAATAGGTACGTTTATTCCAATTTCCCAACGGAATATACAATTATGATGAAAGAATGTGTACTCTTGTTTATGTTTTCGAATGAGAGTTATCGCTGTATCAAATCACAAAACTGCGACGAGTTTTTTTTACCAACGAAAAATATCTCTCGCCTTGATGGGCTGTTCAACTGATGATGCATAGACGCTATTGATAAGTAGCGAAATGTTCGCGCCACAACTTCGTCTTTTATTTACTTTCATCTTCGTTGCTTTTCTCGCGGCCGGTGCCGTTACGTGACGATAACAGTTTATGTTTAGAATACGTTAGACAAAATAAGTTTAGTATGCAGATGTAAAAATAAAAGAAATTGATCGGACAGTTTCAGATTCATTCCGAAAGTGAACTTGTGTTGTGCTACTTCACTTGGAAAATCTTCCACAAAGGAACTGCTTTTGCGATTTTATTAAAAATTTTTTGATCAAAGTTTTCAGTACTAAACGTTCATTTATCGTGTTATCAAATTATGGGCCAGAAAATGTCCTTTGGAAAAAACGCACCAAGCAAGCCAAAGCATATCGAAAAATATCAGTAAACGATATGAAACAAATAACTATCCTCAGGAGAATGAGCATTTAAAATCCCAGTCGGAAAATGAGTACGACTTTAACGCTCTATCACTGGAAAACTACGAAGAGTGAGTTTTTCAATATCTATTTATGTTTTCATCCATTCACTCAAGAAGTAAATATTTAGAACATCGAATTGTTCATATTTTCATTTCAGGATATCAAGAAATTGAAATGTAGAGAACCAGCACACATATTGGAAGCCCAGAAAGGAACGAAGAGGAAAAGTATATCGTGATATAAGTATTTAACCAAAATTATTTTGATTCTGTGTTCATTAGGTTTGTTCTAAACAACGAAATTATCGTCACAGATTTGCGCAGGAGATGATAGGTGTCCAATAAATAAAGAGCCCAAACACGAAACCGCTGCTTGGAAGAAACCCATTATTGGAAAACCAGAAATTAACAAAGAAGAAAAGGATATCTTGATATGGATATTTTCCTAGCATGATTTTTATTCTGTATTCATTGATTGAATCGACAAGAATAAACTGGGTTTTTTAGCGATGACTTTTTCCAGCCAATTTTTGTTTTATTTACCGTTTCCTTATATTAAAACTTACTGGGTTTTGCGAAGCAACATATATTTTATGCATTCATTAACTAATTATATTTTTGTATGAATTTAAATTTTTTCATTAATTCATTTTTGTACTTAGATCGAACAAATATTAATTTTTATCAAAACAAATTTATTTTCTTGATATTTTTGTGGTAATAAAAAAACTGTTAACTGACACATGCTTTTAATTTTCCGCTTTTTTCGCTTTCTACTTTTCCTGCCCTTATTAATTTTCAAGATCAATACTTCCTCTTCTAGAGATAACAAGCGTTTTGTTGTCTAGTGTAAAATAATCGGAAACGTCTTATATCGCAATCTCATGGATAAATGCAGATCATTTTTAAAGTGTTATTAAAAGGTGTACAGTGTATAGTATAGATTTTTATGTTTGTCGTGATCGAGTTTCTATTTTGGAAAATAAAAACTTCCAGAAGGTCGGTCATTAATCGGCAATAACTTATTCTTTGAATATAGAAAACTTATTTCACCTTTGCAGTGTTTTTGAGCTTTATAATTGAGAACCAAGAAGCCTACTTTGGCATTAGGTAGTACATAACAAGCATCTTTGAAAAGATCGCTTTTTTAGATACATAAACGTCTAATGATGTACCACTTTATTACTCATGGGTACTATTGCAATATCTCCATCTTATATTTTTAGAATTTTTACAAGCCTCTTGAAATATTCTGCTTCGGTCCTGTAAAGTTTCCTGGAATACGGCCTGACCGCTGATGCTGCCATCACGTTCATATAGCTTGTACTAAACTGTACAGAGAACTGCGTCCTTTAATAATATGTGAAAAATAATCTTCGTTGTTTTCTTCGGAAAAACTTCACCTTTTCCAAAAATTCTTTTTCCGATGTATTCACAATTAAATCCCTGTTGATAATTACTAACAAAAATGCATTTTATCCTTTAAGATACATTGAACAATCTCATTTGAAATTGACTGTAACTTACTCAAATTCCCTATTTTTTTTGGCATATTCTGAACAATAGACTGTGAAGTATGTTTATTCATTTCAAAGATGAGTTCTTTGTTAGACGTGTAAAGAAGGTTTTCCTTCGAAAAATTTTTTTGTTGGCACGATATGTGCTTTGAAATAAACCAAATTCTTGACATTTTCCGAATGTCCTGGACGTTTTTCAGCGATCTACAGCTGCCCTAGAGAATTTCTCTACATGCCAAGTAATCAAACTGAATGTTAGTACTCAAAAAAATTTCCCAGTTCTAGAAAGGGACTCCTAATTTTAGAATTACAACTAATAGAATAAGGACAAAATTTTACCTTACAAACTGATTTTTTTCTATTGTCTTGAGAGATTTTTTGAAGTTTAAAAATAGCTTACGACCTTAAATATAGTTCAAAGAATGAAATTCAGATTTTATATGTAAGAGAAAACCCGTTTTTCTCAAGATATGGTAGCTTATAGTAACCACTTTTTTCGATTTTTTATCACTTTCAAATTGATTTCACGGAAAATGGTACGAGATCTATGAATTTAAAAACATCTAGTGACCTTAGTAAAGGTTCACAGGTCCTATTTCAGTTTCCAGATTGCAAATCAGATAATATGGTCATAAGATATGGTAGCGCAAAGTTAGTCATTTTTACGGTCTGCCGTAGACGCCCCCCTTAAAAAGCTGTCAGTAGCTCCTCTATACTGAAATGTTATGCGATTCTCGCCATCTAAAGTGTGGCCAATAGCTTGTCGCGTCAAATGAAGTACATATTATTTGAGTATATTAATCTAGTCGAGATGAGCTTTCGAAATTGTTGTAGTTATAGATTTGCAAAGTCCATATTATCGTATTGATAATTAAAGATAATAAGAATAAAATAAAATATACCTTTCATTTTTTATCGTTCTTTGTGAATGAAGCGGCAAAGAAATAGAAATGAAGACCGCGAGTAGTTACAGTCGACGTCAAGTCGCGGTACCAACGAATATGGGCTCCACAAGAGGGTTCCTATATGCAATGAAATGTTCTCACTTTTCTTTCACTCCACGGCCAGCTAAAATGGCAGTGTATGCTAAAAGTTTCCCAGAAATCAACCTCTAGCCTATAATCGAATTAACCGAGTTGTTACATATTTTTGTCACTATACTTCATACTTCATAATTTTTTTGGGAATTTCAAGCAATTTTTTCGCCTCTTGATAATATACTACATATATACAGAGTGTTCGGCACATTGACTGACAAAAATTTTGTGGACACTGGTAGGCTCAGTTGCTACCTTCCAGTCTTGGACCCTGGGTTCTGAAGGTCACGGTTATGGAGATATGATTTTTTTCCCTTTTTACCCAAAATCCCACCTTTAAACCCTCGTAACTTTTTTTTACCATCGTCAGAGCACGAATTTTTTTTATTGTGTTCTCTAACATATGTGTGTTCAAATAATAAAACGTTCTATTCCAGTCAACACAACTAATAGGACATATGTGCATTTTTAATCTACAAAATTAGTAAAAGTTTGAAAAGAAAACAAGTTCTAAATTCAATCTCAGAAAAAGTAATGGCTATTAAGAGCTTCATTTTCTTTTAAAATATTTTGTAGTTCATGGCCTTTCTAACAGTATGCTATACTCTAGTAGTTGTTCATTAGTTCTGGTATAATATTCAGGTTATCCATTCAAAACGCTAGAAGTCGTACTGTCTAATCTAACAAAAGGACTGGTCAAAATTCCACCTTTAAGCCTCGTACCTTTTTTATTTCTTAGTGGATAAAATTAGCAAATACAAGTCATCAAGTCGAGGTCAACTTAAGGGTATTAGTAGATAACCAATCAGTTTGTGCGAATTTAATAAGTGAAACAATATTATTTTTACAATAATTGGTTGAATTGATGTTTAATTAATTCACAAATTTTGTTCAAAATGTTCTCCTCTATTTCGAATTCAAGCAAGTTGTCTATGCCCCAAGCGGAAAGTTCAGGGGGCGGAAAATTCAACGTATTCAAACAGCACGAGTCTTATGAAGACCGTTTTTTTAGTGGTCGTAGTAAAAAACGGTGATTGTAACAAAAAAATTTTCGTCCGAGAGGCGGCAAACTTCTTGTAAATTTTTTTTCAGGAAACGCCAAACGTGCACTTTGCCCCCCTCTGGAAAATTCTGGATCCGGCACTGTTGGCGATAATAAAGAGAGGTGAAATGAAAAGTACTACAACGTTTCCAAGGGTTCATGTGTTGAGCCTGTATGCAAAAAAACGAAGCCAGATAAACCGCAAGAGTGTCGTTTGGGGAAATTACCATTTTTATTGTGTTTTTAATGAAAATGAATAAGAAGCATCAAAAAAATAACGCATTGCCGATAGAAATAATGGAAGTATTGTGCTTAGCTCCGTTGCCCCTGCAACGTATTTCGAAATTTCATATTCATGAATAAGCAGCGATACATTTTATTCACTCGCTACTCCCCGATTTTCATTTTTCAGCAAATCCAGCGGTTACACCCCATTCGACCGAAGGGTTTCCAAAAACTTCTTCATTTCAATTCATTCGGAGCTTCCGAAAACATGCACATTGCACATCATGTTGAAATCAACGTATCGAGGATGAATAATTTCGAGTTTCATTATCCGACATAAAAATATTTCGAACCGATTTGTGTTCTGGAAACCAGAATATGAAACACGAAAACAGAAAAGCTGTTCATATAACGCCCATAAAAGCGAAAAATAATTCCTTCATTGTGTAAGTATGTAGAGTTTATAGGAAACTCAAATTACCGTGCCGATGGCCGTTTCGTGATTACCGATCGGCGGCAATGTGACCGTAAACTATTATCGAAATCGCCAACCGTGAATATTGCGACTATTTAAAGATAAATTGACTGCTGTATTTTTCATTGGTAAGACCTAATTCTACGTGACTTTCTGCATAGAATACCTCCCATTATTCATCTTTTTTTCGTTCAATCGCTGTTTGAAAAATAATTCATGGAATCACGTGCATAAGAATTCCTAAAATTTAAAACTCAGTATTTAAAATTCATTGCAATTTATAACATTGTGATCATTCATTCGGAACTTTCATTGAAATTTTTGACATTTTTAGTCCGGAAGTCAACGCAATGAAATTTTTTAAACTGCACTTTCCACGCTTGAACTATAATCATATGACTGCTTATTCAAGGTTCACTGATAAAGCAATCGAAGTTTTCGGTTCAATCGTTAAAATGTTTACATATTTTAACTTTTCAGTTGGGAATTTTATATTTTTCATAGAAAGTCGATATTTTTAAATCAAACCAAAATTTTCAATTCAAGCCTCAATTTCAGTTAAAAATTGAATGTTTTCAGGGAAGCAATCACGTTTTTCAATGGAAAGTTCTAAATTATTGATGTAACTTTAGATCACAAAAGTATTTTTCTTCAGTTAAATTATTTTCACTGAAATATTTAGAGTACAAAATGGTACATCCAAAATTCAAGATTTAATTTTTTGATTGCAATTTATTACATTTTGGTCAATCATTGGAAATGTTCACTCAAACATTCAATCCAAAATTCTTAATGGTTAGTTCGAAATCTCGAGTTTTAAGTTAAGCTTTGAGTCCAAAGTTCAATTTCAGCTAAGTATTGGATGTTTTTAGTACAACCAAATTCAATTCGAAATTTTGAATTTTAAATATCACGCTCTTTTTTTACTACTCTTTTTTACACTCTTTTTTCTTACTAGAATAATGTTCTTGAGTCAAAATATTTTTATCGAAATATTCAAAGCTTGAATTTCGTGAAATCCAGTGTTTCTTTCAAGTCTCAAAATTCGAAGTACAAAATTCTACATTCAATTTTTCTTCTGAATTTCTTCTGTATTAAATTTTTCATCGAAGTTAATTATATTTTGATTAATCATAAGGAACTTTCATTAAAATATTCTAGGTTTCCAGTCCATAATTTTTATTTTCAGTTCAAAACTTTGTAGCTTCAAAATTTTTACAAAGGCTACGAAAATTTCAGTTTTTAATGCAATATTCCAAGTTTTCAGTAAAGTGTTGAATATTTCCGATGGAATGAAAAATGTCAGTGAAGCAATTGACAGGAATACAATAATCAAAGTGCTTCAATATTTTAAGTTTGCGGTCGAATATTCACTTCTTTCCACAGAAAATTGAAATTTGTCAATCACACCAAAATTTTCGGTTCAAACTTCAATTTCATTTCAGACTCAAAATTTTTCTAAACATCAATCAAAGGTTTCAATTCCGGCGGAATAAACGGTTTCAGTGAAGCAATTGACAGAAGTACAATAATCAAAGTGCTTCAATATTTTAAGTTTGCGGTCGAATATTCAATTCTTTCCATATTTCTCATTAGTTTATTACATATCGATCAATCGTTCTTAGTTTTTAGTTGAAACTCTGAATTGTCAGTTACACTTTCCAAAATTTCGCTGCATGATTTATAGTTTTCATTTCAATATTCAAAGTTTTCAGTCAATTATTCAACGTTTTTTATGGTGTAATTTTCGATTTGGTTGGGAGGCACTAGGAATGAAGTCTTTCTTGTAAAAGCAATAGAATGCATTTTTGTTGCATTAAATTCGACCGAATTTACTCTGCAGCCCCCCCATCGCATTTTGGCTTAGGTCCTTATTGAGTGAATTTTTTTGGCCGCATCGTTGGTAAGCAACAAGCGTATGCAGCAACAAGCTTTTTGTTGGTGGTGGAGGCAACAAGGGTGCAGTCATCAGTAAAACTGAAGATTTTGTTTTCAATGGAAATCAGCAATTCGTTGATTCCTGAAAAACACCGGCGTTAACCGGGTCTTTCCCTGAACACTATCCACCCACCAGTTGAAGTTTTAAGTTTTCAGTTTTCATGTTTTCCATAGTGGGCTAAAATTTCTCAATCTTACAAAGTTGTCGTTCCAAAATTTAATTTCTGCCAAGCTTTAGAAATTTTTCCTACTGCAATCAGAATTTGTTAACTTTTTTATTACAAAATTATTCTTTTTTATTCAAACCATTTCCACTGAAATATTCAATGTTTCTAATCAAGTATTCAATGTTTTTTGGTGCACCAAAAATTTCAGCTAAGCAATTAACATTTTCAGTCGAATAAATAGAGTTGAATAAAACAACAAATTCATTATAGGATGCCTAAATAGAAGCGATTTTTGGTTCGAAAATTTCACTGAATAATCTCACGAAAGAATTCGTTTTTCTATCTTGATCGCAATTAAATTCATCCGAAAATCTTTCTCAATCCCGCGCTCATTAGAAACGAAGCTCTTATTTATTACCGGTGAAAATGCGATTTAAAATGCTCATCTCTACGTCAGAGACCGGCATTTGCATAATTTACACCGAGACAAGACAAAGTCTTCGGCAGTTTTCATTATGTCTTGTCCCGATAGGACGGCTCGGTTGTAGAAAACTGAACTCAACGTCATCCGTAGACGAAACGAAAACCTAATAACACGCGCCGTGGATGATGTTCATATAAAATTCTATATCGTCAAAGAAATGGAACGCATATTAAGTCGTTCAAACAATCTTTCCAATGTTGACTGTAGGGGGTAGGATGTCTGGTCGGCCAAGAACTCTTTATTCTTTATATAAATATTGGCCACTTTAAATCACTATTTTGTTAGCTTTACGTGACTCTGCCTCGATTTGACAAGTATCAACAACTGCCGTTGGTGCAACGTGACGCGATATTCGATTCTTTATTGTCGATATTGTTATGGCTAAATTCAGTGCGATTGAATTCTGTAATATTACCTTTCTTGTATGCTATATTAAAACAATACTCTTTCAACGCATGGGAGCGAGCAAGAACTTTATATCCAAAACACCTTATACATTTTTTACGTATTAACTAATAGTCTACCGTTTTATTACTCAATAACAATAAAAGATATGTTTTCATGTTTAGTTCTGAATAGGTGTGAGGACGACCAAATACATTTTCGAACCTTTGATAACAAAACGTAACTGAAACACGTCTATACATAGATTTGAATATTATGTAGGAACAATCTGAGAAACATTTCAGGAAGGGAAATACCAAATTTTAGTGAAAGTATCTTAATTTTTTATACAATTTGTATACGCAATTGAAACCATATTCATAAAAGCTATTTCTTATTTGGAATTCCTTTTTAAGTTTGTTTTTTTCTTCAACTGCTCGTATCTGTTAGATGATTTCATTGTTTTACTCTTACCCGAATACATAATGAATACTCATTTTAAAATCATTAAACAGAAAGAACACGAAACAAGCATGAAACAAAAGGAAGTCTAACATTACTTTCAATCTTTCAATTAGTTCTTTAATGGACTTATGCTTCTCTAGATCTTACATCAGCTTGGTTTGTATAAATTCTATCAATGTTAATCAGAATAAACCAGTTAAAATACATTAACAGTCTTTTCCGCCATTCAATGTAGTCTCCTTTTATGAAATGTTTTTTTTTATCTAGAAAAAAGCAGTCTCATTCTAAAATTGAAATATTTATATTCCAAACTAACATCAGAGGGCCAATACCTTGAATCTGATCTGCGGCAGGTCGAGCCGAATCCAATCCAGCCTGCAATAGAGCATTGTTAACCTTTTTTTTCGTCTTGAAATAATTTTCTTGTTGCAACCAGTTTGACCGGTGACCGAAATATTTGGAGACCTCAAATAACTAATACTAAATAAATTTTGAAACTGTTATAAAAAGAAAGAGTTTTTGATACTGATTAGGGAAGTATATAGAGATTAAATTAAATTTGAGTAAAAAAATCAAAATAAAGACTGTTTGCTAAGTCCTCTACAACAATAAATACGGTTTGCGATTAAATAATGGCAGTAGAGCACTTAGTGAACATTCATATGGTCTAAACGAAATTTTGATTTCAATAACGTTATATTCTTTAATAAAGAAACAAATTACCAAAAAACATTTGATTAAAGAAATGATACATAGAGAATATTTAAACGTACGTTTATTTTGACCACCGTTCAAAAAAAACCTGAAGTTTTCATTCATTCATTAGAGTATCGTTGTTTACTCAACTCATCAGTGAAAAAAATTGGACTTTCTCGTGATTTGTTCAGAACATTTTTTCACTGTGTAAAAGAAAATCTGTCTTCGAATGAAACACGTGATTCGGCGACTCTAGATTTTAGATTTTCGATTAATAGTTGTGGTGTTTGAAAATATTATTTTCGTAAAATTTTGTGATTTTAATGCAACCTATGGGCATTAAATGAGGCATACGCTCAACTTCGTTTTGCAATGTTGTTTACATGTCACAAACGTTGCCTCGCTTACGAAAACCTATTTTTGATATTGAAAAGTAAAAAAAAGTGTTGTTATAAATTACACTAAGACAAAAGAATTCGGAAACTTTTAAGTATGTCTTTCTTCCTATATATATTCTTTTGAAAGAGAGCATACAAAGTTATAAAATAGACGTAAAAAATATATATACATTTTGTTATGTAAAGAAGGCTACAGGATACAGATCGCGTTGGATGAAAAATCAATCTATCTTCCGTTCCATCATATGTGTAAGCTCAGGAAACGGGGTTCTACCATACAGTTTTTGATATGATACACGAGTACAGGGATAAAAACCTGAGGAAAAATACCCTGTCTCCCAGCGAGTGTGTGTGTGTGTGTGTGTGTGTGTGTGTGTGTGTGTGTGTGTGTGTGTGTGTGTGTGTGCGTGTGTGTAGTGTTTTGTTTGAATTTAAATCTAAACGAAAAAATAAAGAATCAGAACCTTTCCTCCTCCAATTTGTTGAGTTTACTTGTATTCTTCTATTTTCCTTCTTCTATTCCGAAAGTTAAATTGAAATCTGGATTATTTGAAAAATAAAAAATACCGGAGAAATTAAATTTTTAAAGAGATAGAACGAAAAATATAAAAGAAATCCGCGAGAATTATATTGTTTTAAGACTGATAATCCGTTTCAAAAACTCAGAAGATACTGAATGACTATTCTCAAAACCATCACGAAATTTATATATTGAGCACCGATTAACTAGATGATCACACTATTCTTATCCACACAGCGCCCCATTTATACATCATGCTATTACAACGACCATGACTAGTCCTAAGACAATTCAAGGTACACCAAATTTTTTTAGATAAATTAAACCCTGGGAGTTCTTTAGAAGGGTCAAGAATCAAGTAGTTATTGAATACATTTACCGAATTCCATTCGGATTGCCAAATATCCTGTGCATTTTCATCAGAATAAAGAAATTCATTTACCAATAAGGGCTTACGAGATTTCAACCTCTTGCTCTTGTATCAGGAATATAACTCATGATGTTAAACATATCTTGGGACGAATGATATTTATTCCATGATTTCATGACCGCTACTTTTCTACGGATATGAGATGGAACTATATGAGAAAGAACTGGTAACCAACATAATGGGGTAGAACTAATTCTTCCACTTATAAATCTCATGGAAAGATTGAGTTGTACATCAATTTTATCAACATGGGCATTGTGGAACCACAGTGGGCAGCAATATTCAGCCGCAGAATAGACTAAGGCTAGAGCTGTGGTACGAAGAGTATTGGCATCAGCTCCCCATGAAGAACCAACTAATTTTTGGAGAATATTTTTTCTTGTTTTCAATTTTGAGCATAGATTCTCTAAGTGATATTTAAACGTTAAAGTGGAATCTAGTTTAACTCAGAGATATTTAGGTGTGAAACTATGTACTAGAAGAGTATCATTCAACCATACTCTTAATGATTTATACAGGATGTCTCACATTACCTTAATCATTAGACGTTTTTAGAAAACTAATGGCACAATCTCTAAGAAATTTTGTACATCGGGTTCTGAGAATGTGATCTACAGTTCTAAAATATTCTCAAGATGGTAGTACTTCCGGTTATACCGGAAGTTGATATCAACTTCGTTATTTTAAATGTAACATTCTCTATTTTTCTACTTATTCAGACGACTCGTTAAATTTGCGGAATATTTCATCCCGAAAACTTTTTCGCTATCTCCTTTTTTTACCAAATTATTTGCATTCTTTTTGGATTTTTCAGTGAAAACATAATGTAAACTATCCTTGAATATTCAAGGTACGTTCGCTTAAATTACATTTTTTTCTCACACTATTGTTTATAAAATAACGGGGCTTCAGAAGGAAAAAAAATTAGACAGTATCTTGGTACAGGCTGCTTCAGAACTTGGGTCGAAGTCGCATATTTCAAAAAGTCAAATTTTCAAATTTTTCAAATGGCAACACCAAATTTTTTTTAAATAGGATTAAAAAACTCGGAAAAGTAATGATATTTTTACTATACGGCTATTTATCTAATTCTGCTCATTTTCTGGGAAATCATCAAAAACCGCATTTGTAGATCTTTTCGCGCATTAAAATGAATGTGTTGTGAACACTAATTTTATAATAATTATTAAGTTTATACAAACGACGTGGTTTCCTCGTCCTAGCTTGTCGATGTAGAAGTGTTTTTTCCTTGAAAACCAGATCAATCTAAAGAATAAACTGATTATTCTTAGCAGAAATCAATCATTCAAGAGATTTTGATTCTCTTGTGCCGTAATATAATAATGATCTTAACCTGTAGGGATATCATATAGAAATTAATATAGATAATATCCAAAACAAATACATCTGCCACTCAAAAATAAATTTTCAATTTATATAATTCACCTGTGACTATGAATTAAAATCTTCATTCTCTGTTTCGTAAGTTCGCAGTACATTCGAAATTTGCATTGATAAAATGAGTTATCCCAATGATGTCTTCTTGGATTTCTTCATTTTGTACGATGAAAATGAAAGAGTAATCGAAAAAGCTTGTTGGGCATTCAACAGAAAATGTACCAATTTATCTAGAATTGAAGGGACATAAAAATATGGTTTTTGGATAATATGGATAATATGGTTTTTGTATCGATAAGCTACGACAAGCAAACCATCGTGTGTATAAACTTAATACTCACTATAAAATTAGTGTTCACAACATATTCATTTTAATGCGCGAAAAGATCTATAAATGCGGTTTTTGATGATTTCCCAGAAAATGAGCAGAATTAAATAAATAGTTGTATAGTAAAACTACCATTATTTTTCTGAGTATTTTAATCCTATTTAAAAAAAAGTTGGTGTTGCTATTCGAAAAAATTGAAATTTTGACGTTTTGAAATATGCGACTTCGACCCAATTTCTAGAGCAGCCTGTACCACGATACTGTCTAATTTTTTTTCCCTCTAAAGCCCCGTTATCTTATTCATAATAGTGTGAGAAAAAAATGTAATTTAAGCGAACGTACCTTAAATATTTGTCAAAGTTGTAATAAAATTTATATTGGACAAACATGCCAACGTTTAAGTGACAGATTAAACGCTCATAAATATTCAAAACAAGCACATACCGCACTAAATAAACACAAAATATCAGAACATCACTCTTTCGGCTATAAAAACACCAAAATTTTAGAAATCGAAAAAAATACAAATTCACGCGAAATTTTGGAAATGATACATATAAAAAACAAAGAAAACATTGCAATCAACGATAAAACAGACATTAAAGGTTTAAGTTCCATATATTCATCATTAATCTAACCCTTGAAATATTATTATTCATTCATTCGACCTTTCTGTGAAATAGTCTAGACAATCAATCGTTATTTTTTCATTATTATCAAATTCATCTATCAACAAGCGATATGGTAAGATACATTTTCAGAATTATATTTAATATTTATTAATGTAAATTTTCACGGTTATTCCATTTCGTCCTGCTGATGAAGATGTGAGAACCTGATCTGAACAATTTCTGTTTTTTCTGAAACCTCCCTGACAGTTCTGTAAAATCCGTTCATTATTTGGTTTTATTCTCAGAAAGATCAAACGTTCCAAAATTTTAAATGGAGCACTCAGCAAACTTATTGGACGATAATTGTCTGCAATAGAAGGATCTTTACCTGATTTTAGAATTGAAATTTTTTTTACTTTTCTAAATTCAGCTGGTAATTGACCAGAATTGAGGATATTATTATAAAATAACAACAACCAATTCAATGTTGTGGGTCCTAAATGTTTCATGAACTCGTCAAAACCGTCAAAACCGGCTGCTTTTCTAGATTTCGTATAATTGATCGCCGAAATTAATTTATTCATATTGAAAGGGCAAGATAAAGTCTCTGAATCAGGTGTAAAAACTCTCAATTTGTGTAATTTCTTCTTCATCTCTCGTGCTTTTGAATTCTCTACTTTGGTGGAATTTGAGGTCCTAATTAACCTACGAATGACAACCTCTGGGTCCATTTTGGAAGATAACTTAGTAATCTAAGAAGCTTCTTCTAATTTACGTAACAAATCCCAAGAACTCCTACTTGAATGGGTGAAATTCATCCCAGAAACATATAAATAAAGGAAAGCGCCTGAAAAATAAAATGAATATCAATTTCTACATCAACCGACATTTTTCTTGGAAGATTTTGGAGAAGTTATATTTAATAGGTCATTGTCTGTTCACTCTTTGTGCCTTCACGACATCACTATGTATCATTCTGAGCAACGTTTAGTGTCAAGCTAAGCGGAACCCGTTTCGCACTAATTTATGATGTGAATGCGTGTATCGACGTCGGAAATAAGTGCAATTTTTCCAACCCCCGATGAAACCCTATTAATAATTCGGAATATTCGGGATGCATGTCGAAACCGGGGCGGCGCAACTATTTTCGGTCGCTATGATGTACCGTGGAATTGCATTTGCATGTTTATAAATGACGGAACTTGATCGACTCCTCAACCCTCCTCGCCCGAGCGTTTGACACCCCGCGATTCCCGAATATTCTCACGTCCTAGTTCTTCCGTTTCCTCCCTCTCTGTGCGCGAGACTCAAAGCCGATAAATATTCAAGACGGAAATAATTGGAAATAAGGAATTTGGAAAGGACGATCGGAAATTTTCGCGACCCCTCAAATACCGCGCGGGGCGCCTTAATTTGTATTTGGTGCTACGAGATCATCCTCCGAAAATCAATTTTATTTATTGGAAAAGGGTGTGCCGGTCTGTCAACCGAATTTATGATTGATTGACAAAAAAGAAGGATATGTGAAAAAAATTGATTAAATTGAAGGATAATATGTATTAATTAAAAGTAGAACATCCATCTTGGTTTAAACCAGTTAAATTTGCAGACTGCAGACACATAGACGATATTTTCGGAGAGGAAAAAAGACATGGTACAGTTCGTTGCCGATTTTGCGTCGTTATGGAGGAGGAAATTGACTAATAATAAGTATATCTGATAGGCGTTAAGTCGGGTTTACACAACGTTTGGACATAAGTCGTGAATATGCGATATTTATTAATAAAAAATCGCATCAATATTAGTCTACGAGGATTTTCACAGAATCTTGTCAACACTTTATCTTCGAAATTTTGTGCTCCTTCTAGAACCTTTTTTTATGAACACTCATCATGACAATCCTACAGATGAGTCTGCCGTCATATGACTATATAGTAGATCGTAACCAAGTCTTTACCCTTCGTACTGCGGTGAAAGATCTTTCAATACTGCACGTTGTGCAGGGCAATGTAAGTAAAATTTGCAATGCACGATTTATTTTTGAGTAGAAAAGTTTCGATCCTGAACCAGGACAGCTAAATCGATTTTGTTCAATTTTTCCAATAGTTGTACCATGGTTCACCCTCCGCAGAAAATCCGCCCAAATTGTAGTAAGCACAAAACATTGCCGTTTTCTCTAAGAAATTATCATACGTCATATTTATTATCATATAAGGATGCAACGTAAGTAATAGGTATGCGGGCGAGTTTTTTCCAGGGAAACGCCGTTCCAAAGAAACTATTAAGGAATCAAGGTAAGGTATGACTAAAGATTTATTCCAAAACTGTTGTGATTGTTTCTGGTTCAGTCATTAATTTTTTGTTCTCTTCCTCAGCATTTGTATAGTGTCGTTTTAAAGTGTCTGTGATAACTTTTACATGCTTCACAGGCTGCAGTTAGTCCATATTTCCGGATTGCAGAATATTATCTACTGGTTGTAGTAGCGCTGAATATTTTTCAATAGGAGACACACTTAGAATAAACTCCGACTTTGTAGCAGCACAATCCATTTGAAAGGCAGATTTTCTCCTTGAAATGTTCCCAAATTCAGAGAGTATTTTAAGCGCTTTAATAATATCCACATAACGTTCTCTAAAGACGCAAATGCTTTTATATTGTTGTCGGACCCACGGATTTCGCACAACATTGATAAACAATTGAGAAAGAAGTTTATTATTTCTCTTATTGTTGAAATTTTTTTACGATTCATTTAGGTCATTAAAAACTAAGTTCAATTTATGACTTGCACAATGAAAGTAGAGGGTATATTTATACTTTTCTCGAAGAATCCTTTGGACTCCACCATCCTTTCCTACCATGGTTGAACATCGTATCCTTGTCCAACGCAGTTTCCTGGATCGAGACCTACATTTTCTACAAAACAGTCAAGGGCTATAGATTTTGCATCGCAAGTCCTAGAAATTCCCCATGAACGATTAGATTTTCTTCGTCAAAGAAAGTAGCACCAACGGAGAGTTGTTCCTTTCCCACCATGTCGCTGCTTTCATCTGCTATTATACTATATACAATAACATGCTTTTGTCGCATCAAATACAATTTCAAAAAGTAGGAATTTTCAAGGTTGCATGTTGTGGTTGTCCGTTGAGACTTATGACTTATGTATGCTATAAATCAAGCTCATTGATTAACAGGTCTTCAATTTTTGTGATATGACTTACGTATGTATTAAAACTTATGATTACGACTTATAATAAAGCGTTTTATAAACCAGGCTTTAATATATAAACAAGTTGAATATATTAAGCAAGCAATTAACTGATACTATGATATGCGTACGTTGAGATGGATTTCGTTCGGAGAAAGATTTTAAACCGGGTTTATGCAACGTTTAATTGTAAGTCGCAATCAATACGCGTTTGCGTATTAGCGATTATGATTAATTATCTTCTTAAAAGTATTAAACTTATGTGTAATGTAAACCAACTCACTGAAAAACAAGCTATCAATTCTTATGCATTGAGACTTATGACTGCAACTTATACCTTGTACTTTTATGTTTATACGTTGTATAAACTGAGCTATAATCATAAATCGTAATCATAAGTCTTAATGGATAAGTCATAGCGTATTACAATACATCTAGCGTTTTGCATTAAATATTCTTTTCAGGCGACCACGTCAGAAAATGCTATATATCGCCACGCCTACCTGTCGAAGAAAGTTGATAATTACATGCAACTGTGCGGGAATGTTATTCCCGCACGGGTAAAACCAGTTTGATCCGTGCGGGAAAGTGGTGACATCGAAATGAAACCACGCCAAGTAGATAGAACTTTAAAAAAGTTTAGTTCGTATATCCCATCGAATATTCATAAGGCGAACGAGTTACCAGAACATATCGTATCATTAACGAAGAGCTTAACTTGATTCGATTCGCGTTTATAACATGCTAAGTGAAAAATACCCCTCCAGAAATATTAAACTCGTGGGAATTATTGCTGACAAATCTGAAAGGAAGATACGAAATAACATAAACGAATAAAGTTATCTATTATTTTCTCTACAACGCCATCTAGAAGCAGAAGATTGAGTTATTCAGTTCTGCTTGGGTCGAAACGTTCATTGTGTGTTCTCAAAGTAATTATCGTATAATGCCATTTTTGTGGTCGCCTGAAAAATGTCGTTCATTACTCGTGGAAAGTCAGATTTCATTGCTCGTGTCTAGCCTCACTCGGCTCCGCTTCGCTTCGCCTCGTTCGTCAAACTGACACTCTCATGAAATCATCGACTTTCCGCACTCGTTATGAAATATACTATTTAAACATTTCTGACAGTTATTTTTTATTAGGCCTAATAATTTGGCATAAACACTATGCAGTGCCTATAATCCCCGTGTTAATGTATCGATTTTTAATTAATATAATAAGTCGATCAGTTAATTTCAATTCTCTTCTGATGATCAATGATCTTATAGAATTCATAATGGGGGAGATAGACCAAGGCAGATATGTCATTATTATCTTCATTGACCTGCAAAAGGCTTTTGATACCGTGTTTATACCTTTATTGTTAGAGAAAATTGGAAAAATGGGCATAAGAGGAACAGCCTACGACCTACTGAATTCCTATTTGACCGAGAGAACACATTACACGACAGTAAATGGAAACAGCAGTAGTAAAATGAATATGAACTTAGGGGTGCCACAAGGGTCTGTATTGGGCCCTCTCTTGTACTCACTTTATGTCAGAAGTCTACAGAAATCGGGTATGACTGGGAGACATTTCAAGTTTGCAAATGATACGGCGATAGTATACTCGGACTCAGACCTGTCAATCTTAGAAGAAAAAACAAATGAAGATCTTAAGGGATACACAGAGTGGCTGGCATACAATAAGCTGAAACTGAATTCTTCGAAAACAGTGTACATGCTCATAAAGCAAAAGAACAAGGCGACTAGAAAAGTATCAATCAAATTAGGCAATGAAGAACTAGAAGAAGTGGAATCAACCAGATATTTGGGCCTCTACATGGACGACAGGTTAAACTGGACTGCACATACAAACCACTTAACTGGCAAGGTAGCTTCTATGACAGGTGCACTCAAAAGGTGCGGTAAGATCATGAATGAACGCCTGAAGAAATTGGTCTATCAATCCTATGTGGAAAGTAAGCTGAGATACCTGATTCCTTGTTGGGCAAACGCTCCTTCATACTCTTTGAATCGCTTGCAACGTACCCAAAACAAAGCAGTCAAAACAGTATTTAATCTGGACTTTACAACTCCTACAGATGAGGTATATAGGATAACAAACCTAATGAATATTGAGAAAATCATAAAACACGAGCAGGTCAAACTGGTCCACAACATAAAATACGGCTATATAGTAAGTAACTGTCAGCTAACAATAGCAAGCGAAATTCATGACTATAATACTAGAGCACAGATGAATGTTAGAAATGAATATAGGAGAACAAAAAAAAAACACAAGACTCCCCGTTATTCAGAAGCATTCAAGAATATAACAACTTACCAACTGAATGGGGATTACTCAACCAAAATAAGTTCGAAAGGACAACAAAGAATTTCTTCAACAATCTAATGATGATTGGGTGAGCAGCAACCTGTTCTTGTACTGCGATGATGGAGAACAAATGGGACTTCTACAAGGACTACGCAGCTATGATAAATACTATAAACAACTATCCTAATGTCGTCTGACGGTTAATTTGGTTACTTCAATTGAATTTTGGTTTTGGTTTGTCTCATTTCTCTTTTGTTGTTGATCATATTTTTAAATCATGTTGTTGGCTGTTTGTTGATTTAGTTCTATTTAATTTAATTTAAGTTCAGTACATTTAGAATGATTGTTTGGTAATAGAACACTAAAGACCTCACTATCAATATATATGGTACTGCCTAGAGGTCTGTTTTCTTATGATGGTGAAGATGGCTTAGCTTGAAAATTGTATTATGTTAGGTTATGGGTGTATTATATTCTTATCATCATTAACGCATTAAAATTAAAAAAAAATGTATTTGATTATAAAGGGTTAATAAAGATTCAGTAATTCAAACAATATATTATCATTGTCATTGAAATTCAAAGAATCATTCCCAATTGCATGCACCAAAATAGCCTCAGATTTTATGTGGACGATTTATTAACAGGTAGTGATACCATAGAAGACGTTATACAACTAAAAGAAGATATAACAACCATATTATCAAGTAGGGATTTGAATTAAGAAAGTGGTTGTCAAATGATGAAAGAATTCTTTCAAAAAATCATACGAATTCGAACCAAATTATGTTAGAAATTCCGTCTGATACTCTCGCAACGAAAACACTCGGAGTGTGGTGGAATTCTCAGACCGACGACCTCCGCTATTCCATTGAGATTTCAATAATCAAAGAAGTATAACAAAGCGCACCATTTTGTCTGTAGCAGCACAGATTTTCGATCCTTTAGGACTTCTCTGCCCGTCGACGTTAATACCAAAATTAATCATCCAAAAATATGGTCGCTCAAATTATCATGGGACGAATCCATTCCCAGTGTTCTTCAACATGAATGGATCACTTTCGAAAGACGTTTCGGGTTGAATCATTTTTCAAGATATGACAATTTAAATATTTGACATTGTTGTTATAATAAGATTTCGAACAATAATGTGTTCAGAATAAAGTTGAGTTCATTTGATTCAAATTTCAGAACAGATATTCGAAATTTGAATCAAATATACTCAACTTTATTCTGAACAAATAATTCATATCAAGTCTCCATCTTTTTGTTTTTCATTGTTCAAATTATTGTTACTAAGAAAACTTATCATAACCATGGCGAAAGGAAACCAGGTGTGTGCACAAATTTTCTCAAAATCGTCCTAATTCGCGCAGTACGAAGATGACGTCACTGGATGCGGTGTTATCACAACTTACGATTCGTTGTGTTATCCAATGATTTTCATTTGTAAACCGCATAGACAAACCATAGCCGCTTTCGATTTGGTTCAATCCGATACATTACAATCCGACAACGCTGTAGAAATCCCATTTGGCGCTCAGTCATTTGATCTGCTTGAAAAAGCGTTGTTCGTTTCAACGTAATGCATTTCAAAATTCCCGCGTAAATTTGCTAAACGTGTGACGTCAGTTTCGTACGATGTACGACAAAGAACAACCGAATTGTGAGATGGAGAAATGCGCATGCACACACCTGGTTTCCTTTCGTCATGATCATAACCACAATGTCAAATATTTAAATTGTCATATTTTGAAAAAGGGTTCAACCCGAAACGTCGATAATATATTGTTTGAATCACTGAATCACTTAACCCTTTATAATCAAATATATCAGAAAAGAATAAAAATATATAAAAAAAGGGTAAATACATCAAGAAAGAGTTAATTTTAATAAGACACATGTAAAGAAATATCTTTCCTAGTATTAATATGAGCATACCTCCACTATACGGGTTCATCGATATATACACTGGATCGACCACTAGCAACACGAAGCGGGGCAGGAAAACCAAAGGGGATACACAACGTTTGCTTGTTAGAGTGGGGAGGAGCGGTCGAATTTCTTGTTCCGTTTATCATCCATTCTCGTCTTATCAGCGATCAATCCAGAGTATACAACTTTAGATTTTTCGACTTAAATGCAAGGAGATCTTTTGGTTAAAAGCTGATAAAATTGTCATCATCTCATCAACCAAAGAATATATACATACTGAAAAAGAAGCGTCACTCTCGGTAATTTAGGAACAAAATCGTACTAACAGATTTTTGTGACCTTGAGCGAGTTTAGGTAGCCTGCGCACTAACAAAACGCTAAACGCACGGACTCAGGAATTTATTCGAATTGATTATCGTTAAGTCAAATGGGATGGAAACAAATCAGACATAAAGTTTTGATATTTGATTAACACAATAAGTTCTGAACAAAGAAAAACCATTCATCTCACGTAACTTTGGAACATATTTCCGTCGTCCCCTTAAATCCGGTCCTGGCAAGTTTTAAAGGTGTTTGAGCGCCAAAGTGAAATCTTATTTCTTATTGGTGCGAAATCAGCTGTTTATGTCAATCCGTTATATTTAGGTAACCTGCGCACTAAAAATCCTATACGAATTTTGCGTGGGAGTGACGCTTCTTGTTCAGTATGTATATATTCTTTGATACAACCAAAGAATATATACATACTGAACAAGAAGCGTCACTCTCGGTAATTTAGGAACAAAATCGTACTAACAGATTTTTGTGACCTTGAGCGAGTTTAGGTAGCCTGCGCACTAACAAAACGCTAAACGCACGGACTCAGGAATTTATTCGAATTGATTATCGTTAAGTCAAATAGAATGGAAATAAATCAGACATAAAGTTTTGATATTTGATTAACACAATAAGTTTTGAACGAAGAAGAAAAACCATTTATCTCACGTAACTTTGGAACATATTTCCGTCGTCCCCGTTAAATCCGGTCCTGGCAAGTTTTAAAGGTGTTTTAGCGCCAAAGTGAAATCTTATTTCTTATTGGTGCGAAATCAGCTGTTTATGTCAATCCGTTATATTTAGGTAACCTGCGCACTAAAAATCCTATACGAATTTTGCGTGGGAGTGGCGCTTCTTGTTCAGTATGTATATATTCTTTGATACAACAATGAAGGTTTGTTCCAGCCGACCGTGAGCTCAGTTCAGAACTGTCCGAAGCATGCGCATTAGTTGGCAAGCGTCCCAACCGTGTTCCGAACTACTTCTGAACTACTAGTCGGTTGTTCCAAGAGAGCTATGAATTGGTTCATGCCGCGTCTTTTGAATTCACCGTGAGTTGCACCACAGAACAACTAAAGAGTTGAACGGAAAATGACGAAGAAATGTGGAAATGCGTGCATTTTGGGCATGCTTCAGGATGCATGCTTCTAGACGGAAGTCGAATGGGGAAATACGCAAGGCGCAAGGTGAAAGTTGAAGACGAAAGCGCTCAAGAGGACAACCTTTATGATTATGCGTTAAGACTTATGACTTATAAACCGACTCGTTAAATGTCAAGCGTTCAATTCTTATGAATATGACTGAAATTAAACATTGTAATTATGATTGTGACTGCACGTTATATAAAATTATGACTTGTTTCAATTCACTGAATCCCACTCTCTAGATACAAATAATTAATGCAAACCAATTAGTGAATTACAGGGCAGTTTTGCGATAATCAAATGTAGCGTGATAATAAAAAAAACTAGGTCGAAAATTCGTGAAACTTCTGCTTGTTTGTCATTATCTACCTGTCCGTTCGGTTCTTTTGCCACCTTACAAAGGTTAAGAAGTACATAAATGTTTTTCATAGACCATGAACTGTTCGTGAGCGAAACGAAGTAAACTACAATCCTCTCTTATATAAATTTTTTGTAGTACCCACGTCAGCTTTCACAGTGCGAACGTGAAAGTACAAGTTTATGTCGATCTTATCTTTCGTTGTCCGTTTGAAAAAAAAGCCCAACAACCCATCGCATCGGACGGTACACCAGCAACATAGTAGCCGATAATTTTTTGCTGTTTATCCATTTTATCTCTATTCCCGTCGTTCCACCAATTTTATTAATTATTCACGAAAAGAGAAACTTCAATTCTGGCGTTTCCTCTGAAAGGCAATTTCTTTTACAAAATTTTAATCGCACGAACGAGAAAACGCCCGAGGCGAAATGAAGGGTGTTGCACGGAGCTGATTTAAAAGTTTTAGATAAGTCATCTAAAAGTAATTCTCCTTCGTAACTTTTATTGCAATATGTTGCTATGAAACGAAGTTTCTGATTTAATTTTGGAGCACCGTCCAGTAAAGCCCAATGAAAAATTGACCTCGAAGTTTTGATGTGTCGAAATTTTCGTATTAATGGAAAATTAATGATTGAAACTTTAAATCGACTAACTCAGTGTGCTAAATGATTGCAAAATGCTTCACCTTAAACATATTCGAAATTTCAAAGACGTCAATGAAAATTTCAAGTAATTCGGCAATCATTTTAGAAATGTTCAACTACATGTTTCTTTAGAAGTCTTTCTCTTTATGATCTTTGAAGTTTCAAAGTTTTTTATTAAACAAACTTTTATTCCAATTTTTAATAAGGTTTTAAAGCAATCTTTCAATTCATTCTCAATCTGTTTTCGAATGTTTTTCAGACATACCTACAGAACGTTTTTAAAGCACCAATTTTCTAGGGAACTAGTTGTCAAGCTTTTTATGAATATTCAATTTCTTTTCAAAAAATATCATATTTTGTCTAATTCAATGCTTTCCGAAAATGAAAAAAAAATTGAACGATTTATGAAATTACCTAATTCTTTATAAAAAACGAAAATTTTACGGAAAAGTAAGGAATTCCCAGGAAAAATTTTCAATAACCACATTAATTATCATTTCTCCTAATGTATTTTTGCAAAGGTTGCGATCTGCAAAAACAATACAACAGTGTTTTGTGAGTTTCATTCAATTCCTGGCAAATATTAATCCAAAATGAAAATCAAGAGTCGCTGATATTCGAGTAACTGCGAATCGCATGTTTTATTGGAAATTAAATTTCCTCCTATATTATGAGAGAATTATCTGAACAAGTCGCTAGAAAAACTCGAAATATTTTTAACGATAATTTGAGTAAACATTGATAACACCGTAATAAAGAAATGAGTTTCAATTCAAACGAGGATTACTCAGTTTGTTTAATTCAATCGTGAAACTACGTTTACAAAATGAGCAATTCGTTAATTATCTTTACGATTATATTGGTTTGCGTAACAGCAAGCGTAAGTTTTGATATTTTTAAATCCAAATAAAATTAACTTTTGCTTTATTAACACAGCAGCAATTAAAAGTGTCCATCTTCTATGAATCGTTGTGCCCAGGGAGTATTGAGTTTGTGACTAAACAAGTCTACCCAAGTTACAATGACTTAAAATCTGGAATAGCAATAGAGTGGGTACCATATGGGAAGGCGAATGTACAATTTTTCTTAAGCGACTTTCCACATAATTTACAGAAATAATTTTTAGCAAACGAAAGTGAATGGTCGATGGAACTTCACGTGTCAACATGGCGCCAAGGAATGTAACGGTAACAAATACCAAGCATGCGTTTTGAATTTAATCAAAAACAACGACGCGACTGCTCTTTTCATTAATTGCCTCCTTTCAAGCAGTAGATCATCGTCTAACATCTCACTTCTGGCTAAAGACGTACGTAACTTTAGGCATAGAACATTTTAAATATCGATGGTTTTCAGTGTGCCAGACGATCGAACTTGAATTGGTCGCAAATCGATCGTTGTTTCAGCACCGGAAAAGGAGGAGAACTTTTAGCACGATTGGGAGACAGAACTCACAATTTAACGCCGAAATTGAGATACGTACCTACGGTGATTTTTAATGACAAATTCAATCAGACATTGAACGATAAGTCGCTGGATAATTTTCGTAAAACTGTCTGCGATGTGATTCCACATCCGAAACCGAAGCGATGTTATAGAAATTGATTTTTTCTTCAAATATATTTTGGAACAATTTTTTGCCCATGTCTTGAGTACCGGAGATGGTGCGTTTCTATATCATATGTTTATATGTTACAAGATTTAAAGTAATTAAAAAGTTATTTTATAACGAAAAAGGTTTTTTTTGAGTGAAAATTTTTTTTCAACAGCAGTCAAATCGGATAAATAAAAATACGCTTAATTAGTCTATACGACGTTTCGACTCATAATCGATCATGAAGTTGTACCACATACCATTATTTGTCCTAAATTGAACATAGTTTATTATTTTTTAATAAGTAGATATTATTTCTTTGATCAATCCTTTTTGGTCAAAATTATGTCTCTTAAAGTGTATTTAACTTAAACTCTACTGTCATTATCTAATCGCAAAGAGTATTTATGATTATACTATATTTTTTGATGTAAGTGTTGTTTTGTCATTAGATATTCGACTCTAATAAAGCATTATTATCTCAACTAAATTTATCGGAACTAAAATTCATTATTCGGGATTCCACGCATAAAAAACATTTCAAAGTTATATCCATATCATACGAACGGTCGCTCCCTGTCATCAATGACATTCATCCATTCAATGCAGAAAAAGGAAATTCTTTGACGCCACGGGAATTTTCGTCGCGCCGCTTCGCGGATCCCCATTTATCAGGAACAGTTTTCCTTGGCGCGAGGTGGTCGTGTCCATAAATCAAACGGGACCATTCCCACCCTTAAGATTCCAATTTCCCCACAAGCCGTAAACAACGTCCATGCAATAGGGCAGATAACGAGTTATCGAGACGCTCGATTTTCTGAAAAATGGAAAATATATTCAAACGTTCGTCTTCGGGTCGAACAATGGAGTTGAGTATGTTTTCGTCTATTAGATCATTGATGCCTCAACGACCCAATTTCTTTTCGCCATAGTAACCTTCGCGTTATTATACGGCTTTTGCCCGGACACAATGAGTAGTGATCAGTTCATGGGATTATTTGTAGGATGTAGGGTAAATTTCCTGTCCATTATTCCACATCTATAGGTAAATTTTCGGAGGGTAAAAAGGACGATTCTATATCCACCATTCTATTTACCGTCAAAGAAAGTTCTATACTGAACCCGAACTTTGTGTCCATGGACTATAATTTAAAGCAGGTAGTTTTTATTCGGAATTCGTATTTTATGCATTGAAACTGTTTCCGGTACAGGTATTTCTTGGCGTGAAAACAAAACCGCAGGAATATTTTTCTGACACCTCCTAACAAATGATATTGAAATACGTGTTTGTTTTTGAGTCACCGTTTTCTCGAAAAATAATTTATGATATATCATATAACAACGCAACAAACCCGGAAGATCGTCAAATATTTATTCGAAATTCAATTAAAAGAACTGAATTCTTACGGTCTTTAATTTACGTTCGCAAGACGTTATAAATAATCAGAAATAGGTTGCGTTCGGATATCAGGTAACAAACGTATAAAAAGTCGTTAATAAAGCAACTTAATTTTAAAGTCGTACGTATTTGAATTTTATAGTTGCGTTGAGTGTCAAAAATAATATCGCGACGATCGCAATTAAAAATCCGAACAGATAAAAATAAATCAATGTTCAACAGAAAAGTTGTAACACACAAGTGGAACAGTTCGTTCGAAAAATAATAGTCCGGCTATTATCTTTTTATCCTCGAATTCCTTTTCACAAAGGTTATGTCTTCGTCTAGTCAAATCCGACAACATTAATCCTTTTATTAAACACGGACCTCCCTAGCTGAAGGTATCGGGTAAATGAAAATACTGAGAATTTTCGAACAACTACTACGACTCCAATTAAATGTTGAACAGACATTATTGCCGCCAGGCAAATAAAACTAGTTACGATCCCATGCGATATTTGTCTCGTAATCCGCAAACAAAGTGAAAAATCGCAAATTTTGAATTGTCAAGGGGAAATTACTATTTTGGCTCATGTAACGTCTGTCTAAGTGTTGTTTTTGGAATTTTTTTCAGTAAAAAAGTGTTCTAGGCTAATTTCCAAGCGCGCTATTTCCAGTTCGGTCCTCTAGTTTCGTTGACGCAATAAAAGTAACGCAATCTCCCCGGTACTGAAGTTGTTTCTTTCAACGTAAACTGCCCTCCTGGGATCAATCCGGGCGATTTAAGCGGCGTCATATCTAACACGGAAACAACAGGACCTGGAGGAAACATTATCATTGGCCCTTTCGGAATGTTCCGCGCCGAATTTAATTAAAAACAAAGCGCCTTCGCGGCAGCTGAAAACAATATGAGAAGCGTACGTACACGTTCCAAACTTAATTGGAATATTTTAAGGAGTTTTTACCTCGGTAGAATGTTCGGCGTGTTCCTTTTCCGATGCTCCAGAACAATCCCTCCTTGTGGAGATCTCACTTTGCGCGCTTCTAATAAATTATCCCGCGTCTGGTTCCTTGAAACGGCTATTATTTTTCCTTAAGGATGCATTATACGATTCCGTTGTAAATCAAACGTGTCATTAATCTCTCGAGAAGAAAAAGTCGAAAAATTACCCACGGTATTCATTAGTTATAGTTGCTTGAAATCGCCTGATAACGAATGATAAATCTTGAACCGCGTCTAGGTCGCATTGACATAAACAATGAATGATTGAAACTAAGACCAAAGTCGTTATCGAAATTTTGGCGACGAACAACGTCATCAAGATAAAAAACTATCAATTTGAATTTGGAAAATGTTCTAATAAAAAAGGGTATTATAAATGCAAATTAATGAGTGTGTGATAAATTTACATGCAACATCGAGCTGCCAAGGCTCTAATTGAGATTGAAGAATGTATGGTAATGGTGTTTCGAAAATATTTTATTTTTGTAAATATAATTACATATAAATGAGATAAAACTATAAAACACATTATAGAACAATGGCGTTATTGCTGGTTCTCTTCATAAAAAACATCGAATGAACATTATTCTCCCATTCAATATACATCATCTAACACTCTATATACACAGCCTTTCATAAAAATACATGACACTTGAAAACGTTAAAATCGATTTAAACAATGTTACAATAAAAGACAGATAAATAACTATTAATAATGAATAATGAAGAATCGTAATTTGGCACCCAAAAAGATTCCACACACAAAGGCTAACTTTCTTTGTCCACTACTTCGTTATTGCTTTTAAAATCAAATGAGCCTTGTTTGTTTCAGGTAATGAATTAATAAGCGATAAACGAAATGATATTGCGCCAACGTTTGAATTATGTACGCTCTCTGGTGCCGTAGTAACGTGACTACTCGAGGAACGCAAACCTCCTAAAAAACACAAAGGCTTTAAAAACGATCATTGTCATCGAATAGTCTCACTTGATTATGGTCGATTGTATACAGGAGTAAATCGCTTAGAATTGTTAATCCCGTTCTTCCCACACCTGCCGTGCAATGTACCAAAATTGGTGGATTTTTATTATGACCGGGTGGTATCTCGCCCATGGAATGCTGATGTACCGATTGCATCTCTTCCAAAAATCCGAGAAAATGAGATACGGACAACGGGCAACCCTGGTCGCCCCAGTTCGAATAATGCAGATGCCACAGTATCCTGTATCTACGTGACGACACGTGGCACAAACGAATTTTACTGGTCACGCAGTGGCCAGTTGTCTGGGAAAATTCCCACCAAACTTGGAAATCCTTAAAATAAGATGAATATGTTGAATTATGTAGCAACTTTATACAGTCACGCAAGAATTAGGAATTATCATTGACATGAAAAATTCATATATCGTAATGACGTTGATAATATAAAAAAATATTATAATAATAAGATTTGTGATACAAATATTATAATATTACATTCTGAAAATACGAATTGAATCAACTTACCTGTCCAACATCAATGCACCTTTCATCCGCATCTGGAAGGTAAGATAATTCTTCGGAACGGTCTGTGAGCTGCACTATCAGGTAAACTTCTGCTTCCCAAACACATTGCCAAAAGTAAGGCAAAGTAGTCCTCGTCGGGCCTTGGGCGGCTATATAGAATCTCTGCTTGCTGCCAACTGTTGCCTATAATATAAGCTTTCATTACTATTGGCAAAAAATCGATTTCAATCCTGTAGATTCATAAAATTGTTACACACGATTACGAAGCTTTGAAGGCTAAAAATGAAAATGAGCTGCCAGATTTAATACTTGTTTGTGAAACGCTTCACATTTTGCCAAAAACCTTTGAAACGTTCCGTCAAAGTTGGAAGCTCTTGAAAAAAGACGAAAAAAACACTTTCGATGAACTAACTAATCAAATTGCCATGTTTGAGGGGAATTTAAGACCAAAAGAAAATGATGAAAAGGAGAGCCAGGAGGCTTTTTCTACCACAGCACAAAAGAAGCTTCGTCAGGATTCAGGAGCATCTGGTCGGAGATGTGATACCTGCTGCTGTTGCAACAGACAGGGACACTAGGTCAGGAACTGTATAAAATGGAAGAAGAAAGGACGTCCGAAACAGAGTAACCAAAATGCTGAACAAGGAACTTATTCAGAACCAACGTTAACTCTCTTTTCAGTTCACAATGGCGTGTTGGCAGCAGAGGCAAACTCAGAGGTTGACTGCTGGATAGACAACGGTATAACAAAACACGTTGTGAAGTTAGCGTTTTGAAAAGTTTGACAATTCTCCTTGCTAGCTTTGGGCAATCAAAGTCAAAACGATTGTCAACGGAAAAAATTTTTTCTTTGAAAAATGTATGGTTTGTTCCCAAAATAAGGAAGAATCTGTTTTCAGTTTTTGGCTGCCCAAGACAATAAACCAAGTAGTCGTTTTGAGTCGTCAGCAACAGAGTGCACTCTCAAAATAAACGATAAGATTGTTCTCGCTGGAGCGAAATAAGTTGGAGAAACACTCTACAGATAGTCCAGGATACGGTCGCCCTTTTTGCAAACAATTAATATAAGATTGATTTTTCCTGAGCGGCTTCATTTTATCAAGTCCTACAAATTTTTCCTCTGCGAAAATGTTGGCAAAAGGGGCCTTCGTATTCTAAACAGTCGCCAAAGATGTCGAGTTGGTGATGAAAAAAAATCGATTAATAGAGGTTTCTTTTTTTCAAAATCCGAAGATAACTTCAGTAGAGATTAGAAATCGTATTTGTCCTACAAAAAATATGGGTCCATCACCTCTGTCCCCCACTTCGAACATGTAGACAAAAGAAAAAAAATAAATTGTAACATATAATGCTGAATTTTTTTTTATAGCTTGCCAAACATAAGCAAAATCCAAATATCACTTTGTCCTACAATTTATTTGGGGCATTCTTTCAGTCCTACATGTCAAAGTTGTCGACTCTACCGAAAAATCATTTTCATTAATATAAGTAGGACACCAATCTTGGATGAGACATTAGGATAATTGTGACTCAAATCAATCAATGTCCTACAAAAGAATTTGGTCCTTTGCGTTAGTCCTACAAAAAAATATAATTCATGTGTTAGTCAAGTGTAACATATCCACATGGAAATTATTAATTAAGGCGTGGCTTAATGGTAAAGAGCTCGGAATAGGTTTCTGTAAGCATGTGGTTCGATCCCCGGGATGTATAACTTTTTTCTTTTTTTTTTTTTTAAGTATTTTTATCGGTACGATACAAATACAATGTTTTGTCTTACTTTTTAGCATATTATTTTCAAATACGGCGATCTCAAAGACGCCCACATTCAATTCGGCATGATTTCAAAAGAGTTCATGTGGCTGCTCGGCGCCGCTATTGCACGTCTCAATGATTTTCTTTTCTACAACAGAAAGTGTTGACAAAAGACACCCATCAATAACGGAATCATTACTAACAACTAAAATAATATCGGTTTCTGGCACAAAAAGACAAAAAGTTGGGATCGCCAATTTAGAAAATGAACCACATCGTAAAGAAGAAAACACCTGCCAAATTCCTAAAGTATTTGTGAAAAGTTATATAATATAAAATGAAAACGACGTATTTTACCGTTTTTCCGCAGAAAACTGAAAACTGACGCTGTGAATTTTTTTTGTACGCAAACGAATAGGTTATAAAAGTACCTGAAAAAAGATTACATGTTCAAGCCTCGAACGCAAGACGTTCACATATCTGCTTTAGGCAACAACCACTGCACCAAAAAACGATTCGAAAAATCGCGCATAAATACAAGATATATTCAACGCGTTCTAATTCGATAGTATATCAAACGCGATAATAGCGAATTGGACCCTTTTTTTTTGTAGGACATTTATTGACATTGATCGGGAATATGTCAATATAGCATTTTATTCTTATTTTAGAAGTATTAATGAAAATTATTTTTCGGTAGAGTCAACAACTTTGACATGTAGGACTGAAAGAATGCCCAAAATAAATTGTAGGACAAAGTGATATTTGGATTTTGCTTATGTTTGGCAAGCTATAAAAAAAAATTCAGCATTATATGTAACAATTTATTTTTTTTCTTTTGTCTACATGTTCGAAGTGGGGGACAGAGGTGATGGACCCATATTTTTTGTAGGACAAATACGATTTCTAATCTCTACTGAAGTTATCTTCGGATTTTGAAAAATAGAAACCTCTATTAATCGATTTTTTTTCATCACCAACTCGACATCTTTGGCGACTGCTTAGAATACGAAGGCCCCTTTTGCCGACATTTTCGCAGAGGAAAAATTTGTAGGACTTGATAAAATGAAGCCGCTCAGGAAAAATCAATCTTATATTAATTGTTTGCAAAAAGGGCGACCGTATCCTGGACTAAGAGCAGGGATCGAGCTCATGCTTCCAGTACGAAATATCGATGTCAACGTGGCGACTTCAGGAACTTCAGGGTTACGACGGCGATGAGGGATATCGTATTTACTTACAAAGAAGCACAAGGTAGTCGTGTCGAGGGTCGTAAAATTTGAAGAAAAATTCACCAACTGTGAACCAAGTGTCAACGTACCTTTCCAAGATTCTCAATTTAAGGACGTCGTAGAAGACAAGGAAGAAGAAAAGACGAGTTCACACCAGAGCGACGACGAAGACAAAGAAGAAGAAGACGCGAATTTGGACAAGAGCGAGGACGAAGACACACTTCAGGAACAAGACTTGAAAGAGGACAATTACGAAACCGAAGCAGAAACAAGCTTTGACGAAGGAAACAACAAGAGAAGAACGCAATCAATGCGGTTGAGGGATTGTTCGAAGCTGAACAGACCGAAGGATCTGGATGACTACGTAGCGATAGCTGAGAATTTTGTGCTGGAGAGTCCAGATTCCTTCCATGAAGCCATCAACAGCAGCATCGAGTGGAAAAAGGCAATGGAAAGGGAAATTGATTCCATACATCAAAATGAAACTTGGAACTTGACTAGACGCCCCAGAGGTTTGAAAGCACTTCCGTGCTTTCAAGTCAAAACTAATCCCGACGGAAGTATTGACAAATACAAAGCTCGTTTGGTCATTAAAGGATTCGACCAGAGACAAGGAATTGATTATGACCAAATTTTTAGCTCTGTCGCAAGAATGGGAACAATTCGCTCAGTGTTGAGCGTTGCAGCCAAAAATGATATGTTTTTGGCCCAGTTCGAAGTTTCGACAGTTTTTTTATACGGCGAATCGGACGACAAGGAGATTTACATGCAACAACCTGAGGGATACGAGCAAGGACAGGGGCTTGTTTGCAGATTGAAGAAAAGTCTCTACTTGCTTAAACAAGTGCCGAGATGTTGGCAAGAACGCTTTGGACGTTTCCTGCGGAAACTCAATTTCAAAGTCAGCGAGGCGTATCCATGTCTTTACATCAGGGAAAGAAATGGCAAAAAGATTCTACTCGTTGTTTACGTAGATGACGGACTCGCCGCAGCAGCAGATACCCAAGATTTAGAAGAATTTTTGGACGAGTTAAAATCAAAATTCAAAATAATCTCAAGCAAGGCTGAGTACTTCTTGGGACAACAAATAAAGCAACAAGTAAACGAACTAAAAATTAGTCAACAAGGATATGATACAAGGATTTTGGAGCGATTCAAGATCTGAATAAATTAAAAATTTTTTCACGTACCGAGGAAAAAACTTCTTGCTCGAAAAGAATTTTTAGGACTTTCTATTTTTTATTTACAATGTTTCCATTGATATGGGCATCGGTTTCACAAGTTCAACAAAATTAATGGTGTTGGCGGAAAATTTCAAAAAGCTTCTTCTTCGATGTTATAACGAATTTCGGTGGTCTAAATATGCTTCTCGTAAATATAAATGTTTGCCATTATACAAAAATATTTAAAAAATATCATTTTCAGGCTTTTATTTGAGATTTGTTGGTTAGATTGAGAGATATCACGAATTGTACGATGTCAATATACAGAATGTTCCATCTCAGATTTCTTATCCTATAGTGATTGGAAAAATTTCCCAAAATATGTCCGATGATTTTCTTTGGAGCACATCTTTTGACGTATTTTGAGACTTGAACGAGCAACTTCCTAAGAGGAGGCGCTTCAACTCCGCAAAACTGAATATGGAAGAGGGGTTCAGTGATACTTCATTTGACAAGTCTCGAAGGCCTCTCTACAACGGTGTATGGAAAACATAATACTAAAAAAAATAATTGTTTTTAAATCAAAAAAATCAAATCTGAATTTTTAAATCAAATGTTCAAATCGTTCTCCATTGACTTCAATATGCAATAATAAATTCACGAATTTTAGGAGACCACCTAATTGGACCTCTCTTTATTTCGGGTACTTTAAATGGCGCAAGTTATCTCGAAATGCTGGAAAATGCGATTAACCCGTTCATAACCGAAAAATTAGAAAATAATCCACGTCTAATTGAAGAACACTTGCATTTCCAACAAGACCGAGCCCCTCCTCACTATGCCGCACCCTTTCGCCAGTACCTTAATTTATACTACCCTGGTCGTTGGATTGGAAGAAGAGGTTCTATGGAGTGACCTGCCCGATCTCCTGACCTAACCCCTCTGGACTTCTTCTTGTGGGGACATCTTAAGTCAAAGATTTTTGTGAATCAGCCTGAAACTTTGGACGAACTACGCCAACGCATTGTGAATGAGTGTCGTCAAATAACAGCAATTATGTTGGACCATGTTAGAGAAGGTTTTTAGTCAAGATTGTATTATTGTATGGAAGTCAATGGAGGACACTTTGAACATTTGATTTGAAAATCCAGATTTAGTTTTTTCGATTATAAGCATTAAAAACAATTTTTTTTTATTATTATGTTTTCCATACACCGTTGTAAAGAGGCTTCCGAGACCTTCCAAATGAATTATCACTGAACCCCTCTTCCCTATTCAGTTTTGCGGGCTTCAAGCCCTTAAGGCTTCAGGGGTTGCTCGTCAAAAGATCTCCTCCAAACAAAATGCGACATATTTTGAGAAATTTTTTCAATCACGATAGGATAAGAAATATACGGGGTGGCTCGTCTGAGATGGAACACAGTGTGTATCGTTTTTTCGGTCGGTTCTTGTTATATATTCAGCTCTTGAGTATTCGACCAGTTTCATACACAATAAAACACTTTTTTATAACAGAATTTGTCTCTATATTTCGCAAGAAATCATGAGATAATGACAATAGAATAAGTGAATATCTTAATATTTGCATGTAAACTAGATATAATAATAGTAATAAAAATTTGATTAAAAAATAATTCAGTTGAACATTTAGCGTGGCTTTGAGGAAAAGAGATATGTACTAATAATTTTTATGGCAAAACCGTGTGCAATGGTGGAATGGTTTGCCTTTGTAAAGCATTCACTTCGAGATGTACGAAAACCAGCAAAACCTAAACATACCAGTCCAAATGGAAATAAATCTAGTAGAATAATTATTATTTGCTATCAAAAGCAGAAATGTGACAATAAATATTGCGTAAACTATTCGTGTAGGTTTGGTGTTCATCGAACTGTTTTTATAAATATAACACATCTCAAGAAAAAGTCTCTTTTTAAGTTGTTCTTCTCTCTGGAGTACTTGCACCTCGTCGAAATTCATTGTGTGGCCTGTAGAATTAACATGACTTGCTAACGCACAACGTCGAGGTCTTAATCTTGAGTCGCTTCTATGCTGTGTCAGTCGTTTTTGTAATGCCTGTTTTGTTTGTTCAATATATGTCAACTCACATTGATTACAACCTATTTTGTATTCGACATTCTTCAATTTTTTAGTTGGAATAATATCTTTGTGTTTGTTGAATAACGATCTGTTAGTTGAAATATTGTAGTTACTTATTTTGATATTCATATACTTTTTGAATAATTTTCTCAGTTTGTTTGAAAGCCTAGCTAAATAAGGAAGAACGGCGTATTTACCGTTGTCTTCGTTTAAATCAGTTGTAAGTTTTTGTTTGTTAATTTTGCTATGAGTCATTAGATTTTTAAGAATGTTTTCATTAAAGCTATTTTCTTTCATGATTGAAAAAAATTTGGATAATGCTTGGTCTCTGTTTAATGGATGAGTTATGTTGGTTATCGTCGGTCGCGTCATATTTGAAAGCATATTGGTCTTGATACAATGATGTTGGTACGACCTTTTGTTGAGTCACGATATGAATTTTGTTATAAAGAATTCTGAAACATTAGCACAGAAAATTATTGATTTTTAATTACCAGAGTCCTATAAGATCATTTCATTAGATGCCATTTCTCTTTTCACAAATGTTTCTTTAGATATAACCACATAAATCATCACATAAAACTGGAATAAAATCTCTACATAAACAAATATTTCTTTAGAAGACTTTTTAAACATAATTCGTTTTCTTTTTGAATCTAATTATTTCATCTACAATGGTAGTTTTTATCGACAATCATTTAGCTGTCCAATGGAAAGCTCTTCAAGCCCAATTCTGGCCAATCTTGCTATCAATAAACTACTTACAGCAACTATTTCAAAACTTTCTTTCAACCTCCCTTTTATCTACCAATATGTTGATGACATAATCCCTTCTATAGCTTATAACAAAAAAGATGAAGTTCTTCAAATCTTCAACAACTTTGATCCATTTATTCAATTCACTATTAAAACTGAAACCACCAAATCTGTTCCTTTTCTTGATACTCTAGAGTACACCGGGATGAAGAAAGAATTTTTAGACTTGATTGGTATAAGAAACCATGTAGTTCTACGAGATATATTAACTAAAGGTCGTACCAACATCATTCTATCAAAACCAATACTATTTCAAGTATGACACGACCGATAACCAACATAACTCATCCATTATACAGAGACCAAGCATTATCCAAATTCTTTTCAATCATGAAAGAAAATGGCTTTAATGAAAACATTCTTAAAAATCTAATGACTCATAGCAAAAATAACAAACAAAAACCTACAACTTATTTAAACGAAGATAAGTGTAAATACGCCGTTCTTCCTTATTTAGTTGGACTTTCAGACAAACTGAGAAAATTATTGAAGAAGTATATGAATATCAAAATAAGTAGCTACAATATTTCAACTAACAGATCGTTATTCAATAAACACAAAGATATTATTCCAATTGAAAAATTGAAGAATGTCGTATACAACATATATTGGACAACAAGGATTACAAAAACGACTGACACATCATCGAAGCGACTTAAGATTAAGACCTAAACGTTGTGCGTTAGCAAGTCACGTTAGTTCTACAGGCCACACAATGAATTTCGACGAGGTGCAAGTACTCAAGAGAGAAGAACAACTTAAAAAGAGACTTTTTCTTGAGATGTGTCATATTAATAAAAACAACTCGATGAACACCAAAGCTGACAAACCATTCCAGCATTGCACACGTTTTTGCCATACATTACTAGTATCTCTTTTCCTCAAAGCCACACAAAATGTTCAACTGAATTATTTTCTAATTAAATTTTTATTACTATTATTATATTTAGTTCACAAGCAAATATTCATGATATTCAGTTGTTCTATTGTCATTATCTCGTGATCATGCAAGGATTTCTTGCGAAATATAAAGACGAATTCTGTCATAAAAAAGTGTTTTATTGTGTATGAAACTGGTCAAATACCCAAGAGCTGAATATATCACAGATATATGTAGACTTATTTTCTTATGCCTTCTCCTTCTCATCATCCTATGCCGTAAAAGCATAACATCTTCTTCATCACTTGAAAAAAATTAAACAGTAGGGAAGTTCACTAGGATACGCGGTCAAAAGGGGGGAAAATAATAATGAACTGACCCGCGTGCGGTAGGCAGTTGCAGTAGTAATCGTGCGAACAAGGATATGGTACAAATGCATAGACCGATCGAGCATCGATCCATCTACGGTGTGTTTAATTAATTGTGATATATTCAAAAATACTTGAGATAAAAAAAAATGAGATTTTCTAATTCAAATAGTACTTCCAAGTGTGGAACTCAGTTAATATACAGTAATCAGTCGTTTCGTTTCTCAAAATATGTTCAAAAATAGGCAAAATATTCCTTGAAATATCAAGAATATTCTGCTTAATTCTAGGAATTTTATGGAGTTTTGATTTGACCAAGAAACTTTCGTAAAATAAAAGTGGCAAATTTTCAGTTAAAATCTATGAAGTCTTGTAAATGTTTTTGATATATCGGGGATTTCCCCCCATTTTTGATAATCGTAAGAGAGATTTCATCAAAATTGAAAACCGAAAAAGGATCAAGAGACGTCGGATTGAGTCTTTTAGAAATATGTAATTAACAAATCTCAACAAATTGCAATGTGCATGAATCTCAAAGTTTTTGCGATTTTTTTCAGTCTCGTCTCGTCTCATCTCATACGATAAAAATTTGAAATGAAATGCCTTCTCAATAAATCATTGTGTAATGGTTATTCTTCCATACGTTTTTCATAAACTGAATTGTTTAATAGTGACAATGCGATTTTTGATGATTTTCACCAACATAAATATGTAATCGGCGATCGTCGCACTTTTCTCTGAGAAACTAAAACGGTTGAAATTTAGATGTTTGTTTGTCTAAACGATTTAAGGAAGGTAGGTTAGGTTAGGTTCGTTTAAGTACCTGAATTACTTAATAATTCAATTTCTGAGAAATTGTTCAAATGAACATTAGTTCGAGAAGTTCCTTGGAAGTTCTGTGATCCTTTAATTCCTCCACAAATAGTCCAGGAATGTTTCCAGAATTCAATGAAAATTTCGCTTCCTTCATGTCTATGTACATCAATGATAGAAAATTTTTTAGTAACATTTTGCTTTTATTTTGAGAATTTCTTTTCATTTTTACATGAAAGAGACAAATTGAATAATTTCGTTGCTGATTTTCTTCAATACTCCACAAAGTTTGAAGGTTTGAAACTTTCCTGATATCCTTAGGTCATTCACCAGAAATCTTGTGAAAATTTTAGATGTTTTTGTAATTTTCAAGAAACCAACGAAAATTTCAAAATTCCAAATTCTTGGAAATTTTTTGAGATACTAAAATAAATTCGAGTGAGGGATTTCTGCAAATGTTCAAGAAATCTCTACAAAATTCAATGTTAATAAAAATTTCCATAACAATGTATTTGTAACCACATTTCATTTACCATTCTGTTAGATTAAATAAAAATGAATAAAAACTTCCGAATGAAAATTAAACATTGGCAAATGTTCCAAATTTTTAATAAAACTCTATGAATCGAAAGCTATCAATAAAGCACATCCTCGAATTATGTGGTCTTCTTAGTCGTATATCGCAAATTAACGCAAAATGTTTTCTTATCCTTGCACAGAAAAATTTGTTGAAATTGTCTGAAAATTTTGTTCATTCGAAAACTATTTTCATCATTTTTTTGGAAAAAATGACGATATAATTATTATCTCATAATGGGATAAGAAGAAATTTTGTGAAAATTGTTAGGTACACGAATGAAAATGTCCGTGTGTTACTAGTAAACACTTACAGTGATATGCGAAGCGTTGATATAACCATGTCTGTTATCTTTAGTAGGTGTCAATCGAGGCCTATTGTCTTCGTACGGAAGCACATCTTTGAATCGATTGAAGGCCGCATTTTCATTCAGTGATGCCGTCGTAAACTCGGCGTTTTGTTTTGTTTTTGGAATAGCATCGAATTCAAAGAAGAGCTGATTGTCCGCCAATTTATTTTCTAATAATAGGCACTACAAACAATAGTTATTGCATAAATCACCAATTAAAGTGAATTTAACGACTTACCATAGTTTCTTTATTTATAGAAGGTGGTAGAGGATTGAAACGTGGAAGCCCTGTGGACCATCGATGTTTATTGCCTCTGTTTTTATCTTTCTCCTTCTTGTCTCGACCCAGAGTCGCGCTTTTTACTTTCTCTGCACACTTGCTTCGACCAATTAATATACCCCATCGTTTCTTTTTGGATTTAGTACTGGTATTGGAAGAAGCACTCGTATTACTCGTTGCGTTACTATTAAAACTGGCGGTCGTTTGATCCGTCGATGTTAAAGTCGAATCTGCGAAACTAACATCGACATCATTGTCGTTGCTATTTGCCAAGGATTTCGAAGCGCTAAAATCTTGTTTTGCGTCCTCGAAAGACGCTTGGAGCGTCTGTTTACTTCGATCCGGTTTGGAGTACAATGCCTCCACGCTGTTATCAGTGTTACCTTTAAAAAGGATTATATATTAAAAACGGCTTTAAAAACGGTAGTAAAAAACTTACCTAAACGTATTTGTCTGAGCTGATTCTGCAAAACATTAATGCTATTTGTGATTTCGGGAGCCGAATGTATGCTCTGCGTCCGTGCCCTAACTTCACCCTCACTCTGCCACAAGGACGGAATATTCTCGTAGATGGGCTCGGTGGTATTGTCATCGATGTTAGGATCGCACGCAACCATAGCGTTCTGATTCCTGGTGACCACGAACCCCGTACTGGGTAATTGATTCTCCTGCAGAATTTGTTTCATATTGGACGGTACGCAATAAATTATGTTTCCATGTTCGTCGTAAACTTTTTTTATGTGTTTGGTGATGTTTGGATTTTCGACGATTACAGCGGACGAACGCGATAAAACGTTATCGTTCGTGAGAACGGTGGCCAGATTTTCGTAAGTGTCGCGTCGTATGTTGGGCAAATGATTGACCAGAGGACCGGCGAATTGTTTTAAATAAAAACTGTTGGTCGACACCAGATCAGGACTGGAACCGCTCACTACATTGTTACTGACGAACGAGTCAAAACGTTGGGGGGCGTGACGCGATATACAAGCCAGATCTGGCGTCGAATTCGAATTAATCTTTCGGTTTCGATATGGAGGCGGTCGTTTGTATAGACGCATATTGTCCACTTGATTGCTGAAAATATATTCAATCATTTAATTATACTGAATAAACAGTGTCGTACCGTTGAACTGGACTAAGTAATTGAAAGCTGGCGATGCTTCGTTGTTCAATATTGTTGTGGGTAACATCTGGGTATCGTAGTATTGCTGTCGTGTGAATCTCAGGTTGCGAGCCATATAGCATTGGATTGCTAGGATAATTTCGATATTTATTTTGCATTGCTGTCTCGTAATCGGGTGCTGGCCGGTATGAAGGTAAAAGCGTTCGTAAATGATCCATATCACCAGTCTGTTTATTTAAATCCAGACAAGATTGCGCCTTCTGACTGGAATTTTGGGAAGATACTGGACGGTCGAAATGTTGACGAGAGCTTGTTACGTCTTCGTAACTTTCACCTTGTAAAATCATCTGAAATGATCGAAGCCTAGTAAAATAATTTCCACTGCAGGACTAATCTAATATAAGTAATCTAATTTATGATAAAATATTTAAAATTAAATTGTTAAAAACTACTAATATTTTTCGACAAACCTCAGAATTCGCTTGATGAAAAACAACGTTTTTCTCACTTGAACCTTGTGAGAAACCATCAATTTCGTGTTGCTTATAAAACATGTGTTGTAAAACGCAGAATTTCCAAGCTCCTTTCGCGCTTTCCACGTCCGCGAATGTGAACTCGATTTTCTCGGAACTACCCACTAATTCAATGGTAAAGTCATTTTTATGATTTATAACGTTACTTATTTCTGACCATCTGTAAAAAATGAGTTGACTGATGAATTTTTTAGAATAAAACTAACCCAAAGTGACGAGATTTTTGTGTTTGGTTGTTTTCAACTCCAACACCAAGTAGAGATACGTTTAAAATAGCTTGGCCCCCTGATCCAGATCTTACTGAATACATTTCCTGTCCATAACCATCCAACTTTTGACAGGCGCAAATGTAATATTCTTCAGCTGTGTTTTGCGGTAAGTCTTGAAAGTTCGCATGCTGTCGAATAGCCGCCTCTGTGAGTGTTTCCAATAAAGAACGTTCTGTGAATGTCTAGAAAATGTATTTCATCAATTTTATGACGATTGAAGTTGATTTGAATCACCTTAGGAAATAATTGAAAGTCTTTTAGATAGTGTGGAGTGTGTCGTTCTGCATCAAAATTACCAAATTCTGCTTGCATCGAATATCCTGCTAATTCCACTGCTTGCTGTGGAGTGCAAGCGATTCGACCTTCGGCCACATCACTTTTCAATTGAAGAAAGTAATGATATCTGCAATAACAATTTAAACATTAGAAACTCTAATAAAAAAGTTTCAGAGTATGGAATTATATTCTTGTCATTAGTAAAATAAATTTGTAGAAGGGGAACTGTGTAATCACCTTGTCGTTTCATCATTTAAAAGCTGCACACCAGAAATCACATAAAACATGACCCGCATATAAACGCATAAATTCTTTCCATATTTGTCTAGCTGTCTCTTAATAGGTTTATCCAATTCGAGCCAACATAAAGTCTCCCTTTTTCGACTAATATATTGTAAACCAAAAAACATAGGCTGTAAAATTCCGTGTTTCTGACAAGCAATTTCCACGCATTCTTGGCCAGTGCTCTCCGAAGTCAGCGTACATTCCACAGTTATGTTATCCAACATCTCCACTGATATGACGAAAATTGTTTTCGAAACGACATTGTAATGTTTAGACTTTTTTAATCGTAACTTGAAAGGCATATTTGTTTTTACTGGGAACTAAAATTAAATTGGTAAACAAATATTTTTACGATTCTTACAAGATGTACTTTTTTCCTTAGATTTGTAATAAATAGGTCAACAGTTCACTAATTACGTTTGATGCTTATTCATAACATACTCAAAATAACAATAAGAAAATTCCTTTTCTGGGATATGCAAATTTGTTTTTACAGCACTATTTTGAAAAGCATTAAAGACAGTCACTGTTTGACATAAGACGTGAAGATAACATAACCTGATTGTTGTTGTCATCACAGAACAACTAAAGATAAGAAATGGCACTCCCATGTAAATCTGCGGTTCACTATTGAGATGTATCACACCTAGTGGAGGGAGACCGAAGCTCACCCTGAACCGACTACAAAGGTAGCTGTAAGCGTGCTTTCATCAAGTGACGCCGGCGCGCGCTCTTCCTTACCGCCCTCAGCCATTTTGCTCATTCACGGTTCAACCACGGAAGTGTGCGGTTGTGTTTGTTTCTTGCGCGTAATCTGCGTCTTTGTTTGTGCGGGCATTTGGGCTTTTTTGTGCTTTTGTGTGGGTTTTGGTGCTTTCTTGTCCTTTCTGAGGAATCAGCTTCGCTTTTCTATTGACTTGGTTTGGTATGTAGTTTGCACGCTTTCGTTAAGTTACTCCACGCTTTAGTTAAGTTATTTCATGCTTTAGTTGATTTATTTGATGCAAAGCTATGTACGCGACGCGATCGCCTGAATTACCCAGCGGATCAGTGCATTTCCCATTGGTGTTGGTATTTCTTGGAATTTGCATAAAACGCTACGCGAAATCATTACAGTAAATTGCGTTGACCGCTGTCGTAAGCATTCGAAACACGGCGAAGATGCACCGCAGGTGAAAACCTCCCGGAAGGAGGAGGAGCAGAGTCCAGTAACCGGGAACCCAACGAGGGATACCGATCGCCACGATCAGGCCAACATTGTTCCCAAAGTCCACCGTGCAAAACCAGTCTTTCTCCGAAAGCATCGAGCTTTCCCCTTTTTCAAAATGGCGCCGGTCGGGACGCATCCCCTCTCGCTATCTCTCTCGCCACCCTCACCCGACCGTCGACCAGTTAGGTAGCTCTTGCGCACTGGTCTTTGTTCCAATGAATCGTTCCCTTTGCGAGCGCCCTCTTTCGGATACCTGCGTCCGGTCAATGCTTGGTAAAATTCCGTCTTCAAAATTGAACGCTTCGACAGCTGATAACTTTGATGCATGTTTGGTCGGGCTAGCAGTTTTCGGAGCGCGCATGACTTTCTGGCATCGCGACACTTAATCAAAACTCTTATTATTGACTGAACAAATCAAACTCAAATCATTCATCAATCCGTGATTTTATCAACACCATACCGGAATTAAGACACAACAGTTTGTCGTTCCGAACTCAACAACTCAGTGAAAGATTGCACAACGTTTGCACACAACTTTCACCCAACATTACACATAGCTTTGCGCATTAAAACAGCTAACAAATGCTTGCGCAAAATGATCAACTTTATACTTATTTATGCTCACAGTCAACTTTACATTTAAACCTGTTCGAGCACTTTTTCTTACACTTGTCGCTTAAATGTAGCTTGACACTTTAAAAAAACGGAAACCCTCTGTACACATGAGCCTCATCAACTTTAGCAAATGTTTAAAATGTTATCAGCGTCGGCCATGTTAGTTTTAGCCAGGCATCTGTCATTTCAAAGTAATGAATAAAAGGTCCGCCTGGGGGCCAGTAAGTCCTTTTATTATCCCCGATCCCTGATCTTCCTCCCTAACTTGCGGAAAAAGGTATTACAACGAACACAACGTAGGAAATTTGCTAGATGATCACATTTCAAAATTGAAAGTAATTATTAAAGAACCTGGGTGCGTTCGAAAGTTATTCACTTTCGGAATCTCCGGGATTAAGTAGCTGCAAAGGCAGTAGCTACTTGTTTCGGAATTCTATGAGTGACTAACTTCTGGATGAGATGGCTGAGACCATCGCTATCCAGAGACCTTGGAACGTTTCACTATTTCGATATTTCGGAAGAGAGAGACATAGATAAAATAATATAGTTAATAATATATTGGGTTATGTGGCAATTTAATAATGAATAATTCTCTTCGCTAAATTGACGAGCTTTCGGAAATCTTTATTCCCATTATCAAGTCTACAATAGGACGACAATATTAGAAATATATAATGCGATAATGTCGAACATACCATCAGCATGAGGATTTTTTTCACCAAGAATCAGAATTTGTTTGGAGCACGGTAATCAATAAAATGTCAAATTGTGTCTGATAGAATTGACAACTAAAGTCAGATGTTACTGGATAAAAATTATAATAAAGCGGAAATGTCGGGTTCAATGTTTTTAAATTTTTGCTTGTCAATATCTAATAAATTGGAGTATATATTACTGAGGTTCTCAATGTCCTTCTTATTGTTAATCGCCAAATCGTTTTGTGAAATTCTAATCATTTCGATGAATCTTCTTTTTGATGTGTCTTTAACTTGATCAAGTATCTTTACATTTTCATAATCAACACTGTGACCAGTTTCAATAGCATGTTCAGCGAGTTTGCATGTCTTTTTATTCCTGTTGATATCGCTTCTATGGGAGACCAATCTATCTTTTAATAATCTGGAAGTCTCTCCAATATAACATGATTCACAGTCTTTGCATTGAACTTTGTAAACAACACCAGACTTTTTTAATAGAGGTGTCTTATCTTTAGTCTTGTTAAAAGTTGTCTCAAACATTTTACATTCTTCGTCCCTATTCTGTTTATAGGTGTTTTTATGGTTTTCGATAATTTATTGCTCAATTCTACGATGTACGGTAGTGTTACGTATTGAAGATCTTGGTCTACTTGATGTGAATTCTGAATATTTGAAATGTCGTTATTTTCAGTACTGTATATCAATTTATTTAATAATCGATCAGGATAACCATTTTCCATAAGAACTCGTTTTAGTGTACGAAAATTCTTTTGTACCAATGTAGGGTGGCTTAATTTAGTAATACGAATTTTGAGGTTCCTTATAAGATTTATCTTCATCTTCATGGGATGGTATGAATGTAAATGCAAATATCTATCCGAATTGGTAGGTTTTCTGTACCAATCTGTAAATAAGATGTTATTATTTCGAAAAACGAGTGTATCCAGAAAAGGTACTCCACCATTTGTTTCATTTTCGATAGTAAATTGAATTTTTGTATGATAAGAATTAAATACATTTAAGATCGTTTGTTGTTCATCCTTTGGAATGGTACAAATGATATCATCGACGTATTTACAATTTTACAATGGGACTTACTACAAACAGATTGTTGGATGCCCGATGGGATCAATATTATCTCCAATAATTTCACAATATGTAGTAGATGAATTATTGGATGAGTGTATACCGAAATTACCCTTTGAAATACACTTCTTGAAAAAATACGTCGATGATATCATTTGTACCATTCCAAAGGATGAACAACAAACGATCTTAAATGTATTTAATTCTTATCATACAAAAATTCAATTTACTATCGAAAATGAAACAAATGGTGGAGTACCTTTTCTGGATACACTCGTTTTTCGAAATAATAACATCTTATTTACAGATTGGTACAGAAAACCTACCAATTCGGATAGATATTTGCATTTCCATTCATACCATCCCATGAAGATGAAGATAAATCTTATAAGGAACCTCAAAATTCGTATTACTAAATTAAGCCACCCTACATTGGTACAAAAGAATTTTCGTACACTAAAACGAGTTCTTATGGAAAATGGTTATCCTGATCGATTATTAAATAAATTGATATACAGTACTGAAAATAACGACATTTCAAATATTCAGAATTCACATCAAGTAGACCAAGATCTTCAATACGTAACACTACCGTACATCGTAGAATTGAGCAATAAATTATCGAAAACCATAAAAACACCTATAAACAGAATAGGGACGAAGAATGTAAAATGTTTGAGACAACTTTTAACAAGACTAAAGATAAGACACCTCTATTAAAAAGTCTGGTGTTGTTTACAAAGTTCAATGCAAAGACTGTGAATCATGTTATATTGAGAGACTTCCAGATTATTAAAAGATAGATTGGTCTCCCATAGAAGCGATATCAACAGGAATAAAAGACATGCAAACTCGCTGAACATGCTATTGAAACTGGTCACAGTGTTGATTATGAAAATGTAAAGATACTTGATCAAGTTAAAGACACATCAAAAAGAAGATTCATCGAAATGATTAGAATTTCACAAAACGATTTGGCGATTAACAATAAGAAGGACATTGAGAACCTCAGTAATATATACTCCAATTTATTAGATATTGGCAAGCAAAAATTTAAAAACATTGAACCCGACATTTCCGCTTTATTATAATTTTTATCCAGTAACATCTGACTTTAGTTGTCAATTCTATCAGACACAATTTGACATTTTATTGATTACCGTGCTCCAAACAAATTCTGATTCTTGGTGAAAAAAATCCTCATGCTGATGGTATGTTCGACATTATCGCATTATATATTTCTAATATTGTCGTCCTATTGTAGACTTGATAATGGGAATAAAGATTTCCGAAAGCTCGTCCATTTAGCGAAGAGAATTATTCATTATTAAATTGCCACATAACCCAATATATTATTAACTATTTAACTAGAATTGGCAAAAATATCGTTGTAATAATTAAAATAATATATATATATATATATATAATTTTAAATATATTCTCTTTTATTGGGATTTCAGCAAAACGACGGATCTTTTGAACTATTTAATCTACAACTCAAGCTTTCTAAACGTTTTTTGGTTTTGTTTCTTCATCAGGAGAGCTACAAAGAAGTGGAAGGATATACACAAACAAGAAAATTTTTGGAATTATTTAAAATTAAACAGAATAACTCGACGATGAATTCCAAAAAAGATGTGGAAGGTATCAGCGCCACATATGCCCACTTGATTAATATGGATAAATCGTTTCAATCGTGACAGGAAGGAAAATAACTGACATCGTACTTCAACTTTTTAAAATTAGTTATCATCGACATTTCAAACTCGCATGTTCGTATTTTATAACATCTTTTCATTGAACATCTTTAAATCTGTAAGTAATCTTTCATTGTATCACTGTATCGTATTCATTCTCAAAATTTGTAGCTCTCCTGATGAAGAAACAAAACCAAAAAACGTTTAGAAAGCTTGAGTTGTAGATTAAATAGTTCAAAAGATCCGTCGTTTTGCTGAAATCCCAATAAAAGAGAATATATTTGAAAACACAGCAAATAATATCGTCAATATATAATTTTATATGTGTTGTAATTATCGACCGAACAATATAATACACGGAATCAAAGTTATCGGGATGCGGTCTGTGTGACAGAAACCACTATTCGATCTTCATATCCTCAACATTTCGTCAAAATTTATTGACTTTTTCGAGAGGTTGCTAAAACAATTCGAAGAAAATTTAGGTAAAAATGACAAGACTTACATGATTATCTACACTTACAAAACTCAAGTTGGTCACCAATCAAAGAGATGGTACAAAGAGTGCAGCTCGAATGCGAATGTCATATGCGTAAGATTTTACACCGCGTCAAACCGAGTCGGTAGAACGACGTCCCCAACCATGCTCAAAACAGACCACGATCAACAATCGGTAAACAACAAAAATTCGTGCTCCACTCCTCTCACAAAACCTATATCAATCTCATTATATTACAATATATATTACTCAACTGTCCTGTATCTGACTTGAAATTCACAGTATTCGATCTTTTGTTAATATGCAACATCTCAAGGAATAACCTGCTCTTATAATTGACCTCGCGTTCCAATATTTTGGGATTAGAAAAATCGAAATTATGCCCTGTTCTTCGAAAATGCTCAACAACCGCACACGAGTTCTTTCCCGTATTACAATCGCTCTTATGTTGAACTAACCTTTGTTTGAGCCACTGGGACGTTTGACCCACATAACAACCGTTACAACCCTGACAAGAAAACTCGTAGATAACGTTACTTTCGTATAACTTTGGTGTTTTGTCTTTCAGTTTAGTAAACAGATCTATATTTTTTTTAACACTGTATTTCGCAATTTTGATCCTGGGAATGTCTCTGAAAATGGCCACTATTTGTTCTGACAACTTGGCCATGTACGGAATTTTTTCGAATTTTACAACGACGTCAGAATCCTCAGTTGGGCCATCGTAATAGTTAGTGTTGTATACTAATTTCGTCAGAATATGTCCAGGGTAACCATTATTCAAAAATAAACGATATAGTTTTCTTAAATTGACATTTAACATCGATTCATGACTTATATGCGTAACCCTATTCTTCATATTTATTACGGTGTTGTACTTTTGACTCATAGGATGGTAGGAATGGTAATTCAGAAATCTTCCAGAAGATGCATCTTTCTGATACCAGTCCAATATAATGACGTTTTCCTCAGTTCTAATAAGTCTAGTATCCAAAAAAGGAACACTCCGATCCGTTTCGACCTCTACCGTAAACTGTAAATTCGTGTGGAAAGAGTTCAAAATATCGAGTGTTCTCTGAATGCTGTCAGATGGAACCGCACAAATTAGGTCATCGACGTACTTGAACAAAAATGGCAATTCGAAATGCAAAGATGGAATCATTGCGTCCAACAGATGGTCCAAGACGATTTGAGCCACAATAGGACTGATGGGGGAACCCATAGGGGTACCAAAAGTCTGTCTATAAAATTTTCCATCAAAACTGAAGTAAGCATTGTCAAATACGAATTTTACCAACCGCACGAAATTATTCTCAGACATACAAGTGAATCTCTGAATCTCACGCCACCTCGAACCCAAAATTTCAAGAACTAGCTGCAAAGGAATATTTGTAAACAACGATACAACATCAAACGAAACCAGAACAAAACCTGATGGAAGCCTAAAATCTCTGACCGAGTTTACAAAAGAAAAAGTGTCTCGCACATTATACCCTGGTCCCTCCTCGAAAGCAAGCTTGAGAATATTAGCCAAGTACTTGGAGACCCCATAAGTGACGGAATTAATACAGCTAACAATTGGCCTCAATGGGATGTCGGGTTTATGTACTTTCGGCAAACAATATAACTTTGGAAAAGCCGCATTATAAATCGTCAGCGATTTCGCCTCCTGTTCAGATATTTCACCCTTGTTCTTTATCATCTTTATTAAACTATTGTATTTCGTTTGAACAGATGTAGTCGGGTCCCTGTTTAATACCATATAAGTTGTGTCATCACTTAATAAAACATTTGTTTTCCTGACATACTCCGTCCCGTCCATCGCAACCGTACATCCACCTTTATCTGACTGAAGAATATACAGATCAGGATGTGCCTTCAACAATTGACCCTCAATTGAAGGCACATCCTGATCTGTATATTCTTCAGTCAGATAAAGGTGGATGTACGGTTGCGATGGACGGGACGGAGTATGTCAGGAAAACAAATGTTTTATTAAGTGATGACACAACTTATATGGTATTAAACAGGGACCCGACTACATCTGTTCAAACGAAATACAATAGTTTAATAAAGATGATAAAGAACAAGGGTGAAATATCTGAACAGGAGGCGAAATCGCTGACGATTTATAATGCGGCTTTTCCAAAGTTATATTGTTTGCCGAAAGTACATAAACCCGACATCCCATTGAGGCCAATTGTTAGCTGTATTAATTCCGTCACTTATGGGGTCTCCAAGTACTTGGCTAATATTCTCAAGCTTGCTGAGGAGGGACCAGGTATAATGTGCGAGACACTTTTTCTTTGTAAACTCGGTCAGAGATTTTAGGCTTCCATCAGGTTTTGTTCTGGTTTCGTTTGATGTTGTATCGTTGTTTACAAATATTCCTTTGCAGCTAGTTCTTGAAATTTTGGGTTCGAGGTGGCGTGAGATAATCGAAATTATGCCCTGTTCTTCGAAAATGCTCAACAACCGCACACGAGTTCTTTCCCGTATTACAATCGCTCTTATGTTGAACTAACCTTTGTTTGAGCCACTGGGACGTTTGACCCACATAACAACCGTTACAACCCTGACAAGAAAACTCGTAGATAACGTTACTTTCGTATAACTTTGGTGTTTTGTCTTTCAGTTTAGTAAACAGATCTATATTTTTTTTAACACTGTATTTCGCAATTTTGATCCTGGGAATGTCTCTGAAAATGGCTACTATCTGTTCTGACAACTTGGCCATGTACGGAATTTTTTTGAATTTTAAAACGACGTCAGAATCTTCAGTTGGGCCATCGTAATAGTTAGTGTTGTATATCAATTTCGTCAGAATATGTCCAGGGTAACCATTATTCAAAAATAAACGATATAGTTTTTTTAAATTGGCATTTAACATCGACTCATGACTTATATGCGTAACCCTATTCTTCATATTTATTACGGTGTTGTACTTTTGACTCATAGGATGGTAGGAATGGTAATTCAGAAATCTTCCAGAAGATGCATCTTTCTGATACCAGTCCAATATAATGACGTTTTCTTCAGTTCTAATAAGTCTAGTATCCAAAAAAGGAATACTCCGATCCGTTTCGACCTCTACCGTAAACTGTAACTTCGTGTGGAAAGAATTCAAAATATCGAGTGTTCTATGAATGCTGTCCGATGGAACCGCACAAACCAGGTCATCGACGTACTTGAACAAAAATGGCAATTCGAAATGCAAAGATGGAATCATTGCGTCCAACAGATGGTCCAAGACGATTTGAGCCACAATAGGACTGATGGGGGAACCCACAGGGGTACCAAAAGTCTGTCTATAAAATTTTCCATCAAAACTGAAGTAAGCATTGTCAAATACGAATTTTATCAACCGCACGAAATTATTCTCAGACATACAAGTGAATCTCTGAATCTCACGCCACCTCGAACCCAAAATTTCAAGAACTAGCTGCAAAGGAATATTTGTAAACAACGACACAACATCAAACGAAACCAGAACAAAACCTGATGGAAGCCTAAAATCTCTGACCGAGTTTACAAAAGAAAAAGTGTCTCGCATATTATACCCTGGTCCCTCCTCGAAAGCAAGCTTGAGAATATTAGCCAAGTACTTGGAGACCCCATAAGTGACGGAATTAATACAGCTAACAATTGGCCTCAATGGGATGTCGGGTTTATGTACTTTCGGCAAACAATATAACTTTGGAAAAGCCGCATTATAAATCGTCAGCGATTTCGCCTCCTGTTCAGATATTTCACCCTTGTTCTTTATCATCTTTATTAAACTATTGTATTTCGTTTGAACAGATGTAGTCGGGTCCCTGTTTAATACCATATAAGTTGTGTCATCACTTAATAAAACATTTGTTTTCCTGACATACTCCGTCCCGTCCATCGCAACCGTACATCCACCTTTATCTGACTGAAGAATATACAGATCAGGATGTGCCTTCAAAAACCGCTTTGTTTTATTGAACAATACGCTAGCAAAATCAGGTCTCGTCGTCCTCGAACTTTGGAGATGATTTGTTAACACATTAGTTACCCTGGCCCTCAATTGACCCTCAATTGAAGGCACATCCTGATCTGTATATTCTTCAGTCAGATAAAGGTGGATGTACGGTTGCGATGGACGGGACGGAGTATGTCAGGAAAACAAATGTTTTATTAAGTGATGACACAACTTATATGGTATTAAACAGGGACCCGACTACATCTGTTCAAACGAAATACAATAGTTTAATAAAGATGATAAAGAACAAGGGTGAAATATCTGAACAGGAGGCGAAATCGCTGACGATTTATAATGCGGCTTTTCCAAAGTTATATTGTTTGCCGAAAGTACATAAACCCGACATCCCATTGAGGCCAATTGTTAGCTGTATTAATTCCGTCACTTATGGGGTCTCCAAGTACTTGGCTAATATTCTCAAGCTTGCTTTCGAGGAGGGACCAGGTATAATGTGCGAGACACTTTTTCTTTGTAAACTCGGTCAGAGATTTTAGGCTTCCATCAGGTTTTGTTCTGGTTTCGTTTGATGTTGTATCGTTGTTTACAAATATTCCTTTGCAGCTAGTTCTTGAAATTTTGGGTTCGAGGTGGCGTGAGATTCAGAGATTCACTTGTATGTCTGAGAATAATTTCGTGCGGTTGGTAAAATTCGTATTTGACAATGCTTACTTCAGTTTTGATGGAAAATTTTATAGACAGACTTTTGGTACCCCTATGGGTTCCCCCATCAGTCCTATTGTGGCTCAAATCGTCTTGGACCATCTGTTGGACGCAATGATTCCATCTTTGCATTTCGAATTGCCATTTTTGTTCAAGTACGTCGATGACCTGGTTTGTGCGGTTCCATCGGACAGCATTCATAGAACACTCGATATTTTGAATTCTTTCCACACGAAGTTACAGTTTACGGTAGAGGTCGAAACGGATCGGAGTATTCCTTTTTTGGATACTAGACTTATTAGAACTGAAGAAAACGTCATTATATTGGACTGGTATCAGAAAGATGCATCTTCTGGAAGATTTCTGAATTACCATTCCTACCATCCTATGAGTCAAAAGTACAACACCGTAATAAATATGAAGAATAGGGTTACGCATTGTAACCCCCCTTTACCCTCTCGGCAAATTCCGTTGAGAATCAAAGGGGGCGGCTAGCTCAGTTCTAACGAGGGGGAAAATGTCCCTTTATCTAAATGAAGCGCCAAAACGGTCCGAGTGACAAAAAAACCAGGGTAGTTTTAATCCGTTTTATTGACCCTTTCTCAGGTTTCCCTTACAAGTCAACTCACTGACAATCAATAGCGTGGAAAACAAAAAAAAAATAATAATAAGCAATAAATTGAACCCGATTCAAAACAAAAAGCCCAAACAATTATTTTTCCGAAACCGCGTCGAATTATCTCGAACGAAAACAATATTAATCGAACCGACTTATCTTTGGTCCAGGTGCGTTGCGAAGCCACGCGCTGCGAAGAAATGGCCGCTTGAATCTTCGAAACCGAAATTATGCTCGCCAAATTGTTCTCTCTCCAAAATTTCGAAAATCTCGATCAGCAAGTCGATAGAATCGATCAAGCAATCCACCACAATCTCGATCCGGAAATCCTCCACCGTCGATTAATCAATCCGCTCCGAATCGTTATCCATCAGAAGATCACGAAATTCTAGATCTGACTCGAAAATTCAGTACTCTTCAGTCCAACACAGTTTGATCGGGAACCCTGATAAGATGATCAATTAGGTTGGTTCATACAACCCTCCTGACTCCCGAGGAATGATTTTCGTCATCGATCGAAAGCCACGAGGTACGAGCGAAATAAGAATTCAACATCGAACTAATACAAAACTCCGAAAATGAGACAATGATTGGAATCGCAATAATTTCCAGTACCTACAGTTTTCCCAATTCGTGAAACGTCTGATTCGGAGGCGGCAGGAGAAATGGTTCCCACTCCGGAAAACGTACCGACCGTCAATCAATGCGCACCGAATGAATTGTTACCGATTTCAATCTAACTCGGTGATTTAAATAAAATTTTACTAAAGTTTCTCATACGATACGCGTCTTGGTCATGGAGCAACTCGAAGGTACTACTTTAAATGATCAACAGGCTCCAGACTGTTACACCCCCCCTCCTTCGAGAGTGAACCCAAAGGGTGAACGAACCATCGAAATTTACGAACCAAAATATTCTATGAAAGATACGACCAGTTGAGCTCCATCATAAGGATCAGCGCTACATGGGAAAACCTACCCACTGTAAGCGATTATTGAAAAGAGAACCAAAAACGAAAAATTTGAGTCGAAAACATCCAATGCCACTTTCTGGCCAAATCTCAAAGTCCAAAAAATTTATATAAGAGAAAATATCACATAAGTGACGTATCCAAGGAACAGATCGATCCAAAATAGTGTGAACCAGACGAATTAAGCTAAGATAATCCAACGGTTTTGACTGCTCGATCCTCGTCATCTCCCACTACTGAATCCTCGTAACATGACAGGTCAGGTTTCAAATGCTCAGCATGCCAATTTCCCCGATCTTTACCATTCAAATCGGATAGTCTGTACACAAGATCAGAAATAACCTCCTTCACGTGACACGGAACATAGGAATCTACTAACTTCGATGAAAACTTATCATTAGCACTGGACAAAACAAAGTTTTTTTTCCAAACTCTATCTCCCACGCTAAACCTGATTGATCTTCTTCCCATATCATAATAATTTTTATTTCGAAGGTACGAAGCGTGAATACGCTTTCGTACATCAGGATACCATTTCGGCAAATTCTGCAAATCGTCTCGCCACTTGAGACGATCAGAGATTTCTAAACAATTTCGATAATTTTCCGAAACCTTTCCGTAAAATTCACCATCACTAGGAACGATGCGTCCGAATAAAAGGAAGTTTGGAGAAACTCCCGTAACTTCATGTTTAGAAGAATTCATCGCAAAAGAAATTTTGAAAACATTTTCGTCCCATTTAGTGTGATCTTCGTGAATGTACGAACAAATGGCAGTGAGGATGGTTCGATTAAAACGCTCCGTCGGGTTAACCTGTGGATGTCTTTTGGCCGTATACCAGGAATGAATTTTGAACCGATCCAAGAATTCATGAAACCTTCCAGAAACAAAAGAGGTCGCGTTGTCCAAAAGCAAAACCTGTGGAACACCGAAAACAAGGAAAACACGTTGTTCTAAAAAGGACATTATAGAGGGAGCAGAAGAATCTCGCAATGGCTGAACCAAAGTGAATTTCGTGAACCAGTCATTCACCACCAACAAATACTTAAACCCACGTTTAGAGCGGGGAAATGGTCCCATCAAATCCAGCGAAATCAGTTGGAAAGGAAAATTTATATTTTTGTACCCTCCCATTTTACCATTTTTCGCTACATTCGGACACTTATTTGCCTGGCACACTTTACACTGCAAACAAAACCTACGAACACTCTGTTTCATTCCGGGCCAATAATAATTCTCTGAAATTCGAGACAAAGTTTTAGGAATTCCGAAATGTCCAGCAGTGGGATCATCGTGATTTTCCTGCATCACTGTCGAACGATTTGTAGTTGGAACGACCATTTTCCACTCCGACAAATTCGAATCCACCCCGTACTGGTGAATCACATGCTTATAAAGCGCTCCGTCTCGAACCAAAAAATCGGGATACTTTTCAGGAAATTCGGAGACTCTAGAGATCATGTTAGAGTACCAGCTATCCCGAACCAATTGACTAACGCACAGTGCATCCACACTACGTGACAAGGCGTCTGGGACAACATGTAAAGCACCTTTCCTGTGCTCAATTTCGAAAGAATACTGAGACATTTTAAGGCTCCATCTGGCCAATCGCATTGCAGGGTCTTTCAAATTTTTCAGCCACATGAGCGAATGATGATCAGTGATTACCCGAAAATGCGTTCCTCGACATAAGGACGAAAACGCTCAATTCCGAACAGAACAGCCAGAGCTTCCTTTTCGGTCACAGAATAATTCCGTTCGCTGCGAGTTAAGCTGCGAGAGGCATAAGCGATAGGGTGTTCCCTGCCCTCAAATTCCTGACATAACACAGCTCCAAGCCCTTTCTCAGAAGCATCCGTTTGGATTACGAATGGCTTACCGAAATCCGGACTAGCCAACACGGGAGCCGAAACCAAAAGATGTTTTATCTTCTTGAAAGAAGAATCAGCAGCCTCCGTCCACACAATGGCTTGTCCTTTCTTTCTATCGTGCAATAAATCATTAATTGGGGAAGCGACGCTCGAAAAATTGGGTATAAAACGGCGATACCACGAAACTAGTCCAATCAGTCTTTTTATGTCTGAAGTAGTCTTAGGAATAGGATAATCCAAAATAGCGGAAACCTTAGCAGGGTCGGTTCTCAACCCACCTGAATCAACGATAAAACCCAAATACTTTAAAGAAGGGCGACAAAAATGACTTTTTTCCAAATTGATCGACAGACCAGCGAACTTCAACTTTTCGAAAACCGACCGCAACAGTCGAAGATGGGAACCAAAATCCGAACTTACCACAATAATATCATCCAAATAAACGAAAATAGAGTCTTCACCAGAAGGAAACAAGGAGTCCATCAACCTCTGCATAGTTTGAGGAGCGTTACTCAACCCAAAGCACATACGTTTGTATTCGAACAACCCACGACCAGGCACCTGAAAAGCCGTCTTTGGTTGAGACTCCGGAGATAAGGAAATCTGGTAAAAGCTTGCTTCAAATCCAAAGTGGTCAGAAATTTCGCGTCCTCAAACGGCTCAAAATAGAATCTATTAATGGCAAAGGGTAAGAATCCTTGACAGTCAGCTTATTCAGAGCTCTACCGTCAAAACAAGCGCGATAGTCTCCCGATGCCTTCCTTACCAACAACATTGGGCTACACCAAGGGGAAGTGGATGGAGCGATCACACCTTTTTTTAGCATATCGTCTATCTCAGCATGCAAATGCTTCGTGAGAGCAGGAGAAATAGGATACTGCCGTAATCTGAAAGGTTTGGCAGCCCCGGTGTCGATGTGATGAGCAATCAAACGAGTGTGACCCAACTCTGAAGTGGACAAAGATTTAAATAACGAAATTACCACATCTAGCTCAAGTCTTTCGCTCATAGTCAGCTCATCCCTTGAAGTAACGACACACACAGAAACAGGAGAAACCTCATAAGATCCATCCGAAAAATTTACGCGAAGTCCGACGACTTTGCAAAAATCCATACCGAGGATGAGGGTATGTTCTATAGAAGGTACCACCAAACATTCTAAAGAGAATGATTTTTCATGCAACCGACACGGTAGTACGATCGAACCCAATAATCTCTGTGAAACTCCATCAGCAGTGTGAACCTGAATGTTGTCTCTCACGTCCATTAGTGACAAACGCAATGAATCGATGATATGCTCACTATTTTTTCCCAGAATAGACACATTCGCACCCGGGTCAAACAGTGCCATGATCTCACAATTTCCAACTTTTATCTTCAAATAATTCCGATTATCCCCAGAAACTCTGGAAAAAACAGGTGCAACAAAGGTATTCAAAGGTTGATGACATGAGGAACGAAAGTTCCTCATTGGGGCGGCTCGACGACATTGGAAGCTCCCGCCACCCGAGAAGCTTCGCGAGCGTTTTTTGAAAAATTTCTGCATCGGGGACAGTTTCGGCTTCCAACACCCTTGTGTCCACATCTGTAACAAAACAAAGTCTGACGTTCCTTGCAGGAAGAAAAACGATGACCATTTTCTCCACAATTCCAGCAGGTTACAGAGCGTCGTTCCGTCGTAACGTTAGAAGAATCCAAAACACATTGCTGAAATGGGCGTTTTACTATTGAACATGCTAAATCAGGCTCAATGGAAGCAGACGATGGAGAAAACGATAATGAACGAGAAGCACGCTTCCTAGAGTGTTCAAGTGCAAGACATGATCTTTCCAACTCATCAAGAGTGGTGATAGTTGCTAAAGCTAAATGAGGGTGATAGAAAGCTGATAAATTTGAACGAATTACTGGCAACATCACATCTTCTTCAGGGGGTGAAGAGAGACGGCGAAACAGCCCCACCACGGACGAAATATAAATTATCACCGGCTCTTCTGGAGCCTGGCGTCGATTTCGGATTTCCTGCCACAAAGCGTCATCATAATCAGGATCCAAAAGATCTCGCTTCAAACAATCAACAATGTCATTCCACACATTTACTTGTGGTTGAATCTTTCGAAACCAACTCAAGGCAGCACCCTCAAACAAATCAACGGCTGAAATGAACAAATCCTCGACAGACACATGGCGAGCTCTTCGCAACTCTTCAACTCGCAGAATGAATGAGCTTACACTAGTCTTTGAAGTGTCCCCATCGAACTTAAATCCCCACTTGTGAACAGGAACGGAAACAGCCTTAGAAGCAGGTGTCATCCCTTCAAAATTAACAATTCTAGGGACCACAGGACTAGACTGAGCTAAACGAAATTCGGACATTCTCCGAAAATCACCACGAATGGGTTGGTTCACAACCCTCTCCTCCAATTCACCTTCCCTTAACAAGAGTTCACGCTCCAAAGAGCGACGTGTGTTCAGGCGCTCAGTTGTTTCGACAGCTATGTTAGAAATGCGACCTTCCAAATGAACTAAACGAGTCTCTATACAATGATATTCTTCGTCTTCTCTATCTCCTTGAAAATTATGAATCGACTGCGTAACTTCCGCCAAAGATTCCAAAACCTCACGATGATCGATTTCAAACTCATATTCATTTCGCAACACAAAAGATGGACGTTTATGGAATTCCTGATGAATTAGTCCTCTCAATAACGTACGTTTCACTTCGACGTCTTCTGTTTCAACACCATTTCCCCTCAACTTCAACTCATAGTCTATTTCCCGAGATGACAAAAATTTTGGGTCCATTATGAAACCTAGGAAACCTTCACTACTTACCAGATATGCACAAATGAAACTGGGCTAATATTACCGCAAATGAAAAATGAAAACGTAGCCAAATTCCTCCGCTCTACGAATCAGACGCTTACTCACTTATCACCTTTCAATAAGGTCAAATCAACACGCAAATAGTTTTCCTTCCTTTTTTTCACGAATGCGATTTGATAAAAAAAAAATCCCACAAATATCTCGACTGTTTGGTAAACAGAAAAAACTTTCGCGAACCTTCGATCGACACGAACTTTGCCCCTATTCTTTCTGTCACTCGCCCCGTTATGAGACATCTCGTACGCTCGGCCCCACGTTGGGCGCCATTTTGTAACCCCCCTTTACCCTCTCGGCAAATTCCGTTGAGAATCAAAGGGGGCGGCTAGCTCAGTTCTAACGAGGGGGAAAATGTCCCTTTATCTAAATGAAGCGCCAAAACGGTCCGAGTGACAAAAAAACCAGGGTAGTTTTAATCCGTTTTATTGACCCTTTCTCGGGTTTCCCTTACAAGTCAACTCACTGACAATCAATAGCGTGGAAAACAAAAAAAAATAATAATAAGCAATAAATTGAACCCGATTCAAAACAAAAAGCCCAAACAATTATTTTTCCGAAACCGCGTCGAATTATCTCGAACGAAAACAATATTAATCGAACCGACTTATCTTTGGTCCAGGTGCGTTGCGAAGCCACGCGCTGCGAAGAAATGGCCGCTTGAATCTTCGAAACCGAAATTATGCTCGCCAAATTGTTCTCTCTCCAAAATTTCGAAAATCTCGATCAGCAAGTCGATAGAATCGATCAAGCAATCCACCACAATCTCGATCCGGAAATCCTCCACCGTCGATTAATCAATCCGCTCCGAATCGTTATCCATCAGAAGATCACGAAATTCTAGATCTGACTCGAAAATTCAGTACTCTTCAGTCCAACACAGTTTGATCGGGAACCCTGATAAGATGATCAATTAGGTTGGTTCATACAACCCTCCTGACTCCCGAGGAATGATTTTCGTCATCGATCGAAAGCCACGAGGTACGAGCGAAATAAGAATTCAACATCGAACTAATACAAAAACTCCGAAAATGAGACAATGATTGGAATCGCAATAATTTCCAGTACTTACAGTTTTCCCAATTCGTGAAACGTCTGATTCGGAGGCGGCAGGAGAAATGGTTCCCACTCCGGAAAACGTACCGACCGTCAATCAATGCGCACCGAATGAATTGTTACCGATTTCAATCTAACTCGGTGATTTAAATAAAATTTTACTAAAGTTTCTCATACGATACGCGTCTTGGTCATGGAGCAACTCGAAGGTACTACTTTAAATGATCAACAGGCTCCAGACTCATGACATAAGTCATGAGTCGATGTTAAATGCCAATTTAAAAAAACTATATCGTTTATTTTTGAATAATGGTTACCCTGGACATATTCTGACGAAATTGATATACAACACTAACTATTACGATGGCCCAACTGAAGATTCTGACGTCGTTTTAAAATTCAAAAAAATTCCGTACATGGCCAAGTTGTCAGAACAGATAGTAGCCATTTTCAGAGACATTCCCAGGATCAAAATTGCGAAATACAGTGTTAAAAAAAATATAGATCTGTTTACTAAACTGAAAGACAAAACACCAAAGTTATACGAAAGTAACGTTATCTACGAGCTTTCTTGTCAGGGTTGTAACGGTTGTTATGTGGGTCAAACGTCCCAGTGGCTCAAACAAAGGTTAGTTCAACATAAGAGCGATTGTAATACGGGAAAGAACTCGTGTGCGGTTGTTGAGCATTTTCGAAGAACAGGGCATAATTTCGATTTTTCTAATCCCAAAATATTGGAACGCGAGGTCAATTATAAGAGCAGGTTATTCCTTGAGATGTTGCATATTAACAAAAGATCGAATACTGTGAATTTCAAGTCAGATACAGGACAGTTGAGTAATATATATTGTAATATAATGAGATTGATATAGGTTTTGTGAGAGGAGTGGAGCACGAATTTTTGTTGTTTACCGATTGTTGATCGTGGTCTGCTTTGAGCATGGTTGGGGACGTCGTTCTACCGACTCGGTTTGACGCGGTGTAAAATCTTACGCATATGACATTCGCATTCGAGCTGCACTCTTTGTACCATCTCTTTGATTGGTGACCAACTTGAGTTTTGTAAGTGTAGATAATCATGTAAGTCTTGTCATTTTTACCTAAATTTTCTTCGAATTGTTTTAGCAACCTCTCGAAAAAGTCAATAAATTTTGACGAAATATTGAGGATATGAAGATCGAATAGTTGTTTCTGTCACACAGACCGCATCCCGATAACTTTGATTCCGTGTATTATATTATTTTATCTATGGAGAGAGATAGAAATCGAATGAAGACACCACTGTAGGAAACATTACAAAATGCAATACTTTATGGAAATGAACATAAACTGTATTTACCACTTTTTAGCAAGTTTGGTTGAATTAGAAACTATTTTTTTTTGAAGAGAAACAATGATTACTATGTTCTAAAATTCTAAAATCGTAGTCTAAAAATTATTCATTTTTATCGTTACGTTGGATATGTTGACTGCTTAGGAAATTTCTATTTCAAAATTCTACCGAAATACAAGGATTTTGAGGTAGTGAATTGAAAGTAAGCTTGTAAATGCATAGATTCATGGTATTTTCCATATGCAATAATATATTTCGATGAAAAATTTTACTCATAATTTGTACATAACCTCAATATTGCGGAAAAACTTTCCTTGACCTTGACTAGATTCATTCTTGAGAATTTAGAAAATTAAAATAAGAAACAATGCTGAAATTAAATATTTTTAATTACGAATAGATCATACATACATAATACCCATACGACAAAGCTTAAAACTAAATTAGTTCATGCTAAAATTCATCTAAATACCAATTGCAGCTGACTTTCGATGTACAAACATGTATATAATTAGAATCATAATAAAATTCAATAGTTTTTCATCAAGGGCCAATATGTTATTCATTTACTCCTTCCTCATGACTAAGTTATTCAAGAACTCCGCTAATGATCCAGACTGACGACTTAATATTTATGAATGTATGTATAAAATCAGTGACATCAATAAGAACCGCTCCTTAAAAATAATATAAAAGTTAAAATAAAATAATGTGTAACGAAAAACAAAAAAATTAACGGCCGGATATATCACTGACATTCTGAACTGAGAAAAATTAAAACTCGAAAGGCATCTAGTCCGAGAATGATAACATGCACGGTAGAGCCAAAAAGATCGAAACGACGCAAAAAATACTAGCATCTGTTTCATGGATGGCAAAGCATCCATGACAGAGCCTTTAATGTCCAGAACATAGATAAAATAATATATCAGATGCCAAACTTAGTACTAATATTCTGTGAACGTGTTCGACTTTCGCGCACCCCGGAGAGTATACGCCGCATTAGTGGTGACGTCACGCCGCCATTTTTAAAGGGACCGGGTTCCAAACAAAGCGATTTTAGCATTGAGTTTTAGCGTTTTCTAGCGATTCCAGAGAGATAGAGCTTAATTAAGAGAAAAAAACACTTGGATTGGAAATCTACATCGGTTTTAAAGTGAATGAAATAAGTATTTCTGAAAAAGTTATCATTATATCTCTAGTACACGATGAAATGATTTTGTTTTGAGGTTATGTTTTCTTAATGAATGTTTTTTAATGAATATTGTAATGTGTCTAAAGTGTACGTTCTTCCCCAGGATAGGGAATTACACAAGTTGGCAGATTTTACTATCTTTTTATTCAATTCATTACACGAATTTGCTTTATGTCTTCTTGACGACGAAAAGATTGTCTATTCACTTACTATCTATGGGACGATTATATTCACATACATTAAAAGGGATGCTTGAAAGTCCATTAGCTTATCGCTATCTATATTTACTGGCAAGTCGGAACTGGAACAATTTGATCGATGGTGAGTGGCACGAACACAAACGTGCATGATGACTTGGCTCTTCTTCCCGCCTAAGAACAACTGAGATTAATGAAATGGTCGGTTAATTTTCATTACTTAATACCTTATAAATTTCAACCATTGTCTACGTATTTTGAGATTTTTCGGGAACTTGAAAAATTTGCACACCTCTCTTTCGCTGTAAGCTTTGCAGTCTGGTGCCCAACACATAACCATCTGAAACGAAATAATTTATAAAATCACTGAAAATACAATCAACTTTCAGTTAAGACATTGGGTGTACTTCCGTATATGGACTGCTGAATTTCGGCCTGAGCTGTTTATGGCTGTTAGAACACTATCAAAGGAGTCCATATGTAAAATTCTAATTGTCGGAGTTCAATATTTCGCGAGATATTAATATTTAAAGTTTGCATTAAAACACATATAAAACAGATGGTATCCATGTCGGCGCATGCGTATTCAGACGAATGGAATAGACGTCAAGGATGGGCAACCCGCAATACCACATCGCTAGCCTGAATATGCGAGTTTACGCATGCGCCGACATGGATACCGTCTGTTTTATATGTGTTTTAATGCAAACTTTAAATATTAATATCTCGCGAAATATTGAACTCCGACAATTAGAATTTTACATATGGACTCCTTTGATAGTGTTCTAACAGCCATAAACAGCTCAGGCCGAAATTCGGCAGTCCATATACGGAAGTATATCCACAATCTCAACATTCCGGTAGGTTTAATGTATAACAAAAAATGTAAGCATCCTGTAACCTGTTAATATTGTAGAACCCTGAGGAGGAACCCAACCACGGTTCGAAACGTCGGAGTCCTTATGGAATAAAGAGTCCACTTAATTAATATTCTACGTGCCGTTTTTGCCCTTACAAATCAATTTCCTTCATATCATATTCTATTCGGCGTTACGAAGAGGAAATATTTCGCTATTTACCAGGATGGGCTTTTACCAATCAATACAGCAACAATATGGCCAGGATGCTTGCAGGCTGCTGAAAACTTGGTCAAATCATAACATCAGACTGGCGTCTCTACAGAACAGAAAGATCTTCTTACTTCAGTGCAAGAAATTTGGAGTAAGACCGAAACACATCGTTCAGGATATAAGGTGTCTTTACAATAGTTTTAACGACAGAGTTTTAGGTGGAAATGATATTTTACGTTTTAGGAATAACCGAAAAGATAAGTTAGTTAGATTGGAAATAATTTTGACCATCAAATTGATTGTTGTTGTTGAAAGGGAGATGGATGAAATGTATAGTTGTTTGCGTGGGTTTTTACCGAGCTGGGTGCTCAGTCGGTTTGTGAGTCAACAAACAATTAAATATAACAGGGAATTTCATCGTATAAAGAATAGGAACATTAACAAGCTATCTAATTTGAAGAACGATCAACTCACTGAAGTAAGAACACAGGATGGTCGGTTCAAAAATACCACTGATATAAATATTCCCCGAGATATAAAATCTTTTCTCTCTTTAGGGCCGAAATTTAGTCTATGTGCTCCAAGGTGTTTTTTGTCCGACCCCTGACTTCTGGCGGACGTTGAGTTAGTTATTGGTAAACATCCATTAGATAACCGGAATATCCTCAGAGGGGAAACAACGTACTGCATAACTAATTTTTTGAAGGGATATAACAGTGGTTATGATCCATTTTTCGAACTTACAAGAAATAAAAAATGTTTCTCAAAGATAACACTGACTTAATCATTACTAGAGCGGATAAAGGCAATGTTACTGTGGCTATGACGAAGCAAGATTATTTAAGGGGGGCGTCTGGTGCAAACACCAAAAACGACAATTTTTCAGCTACCACAACTTTTCACCACATCCATTTTTTTGCAATCTGAAAACTGATTCAAAATTTTTGATTCTTACCCTAGTGCATAAGATATTTTTAATTTCGTAGAAATGATAAACTTTGATGTGACATCGATTTGAAAGTAATAAAAAATGGGAAAAAGTGCTATTTTTCAGCTACCAGAACTTCTGAGAAACAGGATTTTTTTGGAATTTTTTAACTGAACTTGATTCTGTGGACTATTATCCATTTCATAAGATATTTTTTGTCACCGAGAAAAAATTGAGAAAAATAGAAAAAAAAAATTCTAATTGAGAATTATCGCGTTTTTTCTACTTCTTGTAGTTTCAAAACTGAGTGCAAATTTACAAAGCTGACAACTTATAATCATTATTTATACTCATTTTAAGGATGTCACGTGAAAAATTTTGCCTCAGATAAAATTCATATCAAAATAGGGTGTGTTCAAAATTGGATAAATGTCGAAAATGTGCTGCTTTAGATGAATCGTATTATATTCAAAAATTGCTTCTTCATGTGCAAACTTTTTTCCATAATTTAGAAAGAATATATCTTCCTAATGAGTCATTTTGCTTTTTGCCAGATTGTTGAGAACATTTCGAAAAAAAACATATAATATGACGAACTTTCGGTGAAATTAAAATCACTTTATTTCACATTTTCCAAAGCTTCACAAACTTTTCTGTTAGAAATCATGAACTGAAATTCTATTACCTATACTTCTGGATCTAGAATGACTAAAAAATACAAGTAAATTGGTAAAAAATAAAAACAACATTTTCCGTTCTGTTATTTTTCAAGAGAGATTCCTATTTTTTTGGGTTCCAGCATTACGAACATGATAGCAGCACCTTCGACCATTAGACTTAGGAAGGAGTGGGGCTGTACTTTGTCGAGAATGATCAGGACCGGCTTGGCACTTCGAATTTCAAGTTCATGTTTTTGCATGCAACAGTTTAAATTTCAATAGTATATTCTCGTGAAATCATTTTGGTCGAAGTAAGGAGGGGGTATACATATTCATGTGTTTCAAGTTCTCTTTACGATACTGAGTATCAATTCTCCAAAATTGATCATATGCTTTTTGTTCATAACATAGGTTGCAAGTTACCGCAAACAATATTCGATTGAATGAATGTAATGTTTTGACTCACTAAGTTCCGATGACGGATATTTATTTACTTTTCGGTTATCGTTCCGGCGTCGCAGATATTCGATTTTTGACACTTTTACGATGCACGCTTGAGAAAGGTTCGATTTATGAGAATTTCGGAAGGGATATCCCTTTTCATTCAGACTCCATAAAACTATGGCTCAATTTGAATTAAATTGAAAGTGAACCTATACACGACGTATTTTTCGTTTTCGTAAAAAAAAATACTCCACATCTCATCTCTTGCCTTTATACCTATGTACATGAGTACATAGCGAGAGTTTGAATGAAAAGGGATAACCCTTCCGAAATTCCCATAAATCGAACCTTTCTCAAGCGTGCATCGTAAAAGTGTCAAAAATCGAATATTTGGTAGCTGGGTACTTATCGAGCTAGACCGTTTTTATTGCTCATGCAACTCGAATCGCCTATATGGACGGTCGCCCTTACCGACCGTCCACCACGTGGGTATTATTCCGTTGGCAACAGAAAATAAGTCTACCAGATATTTGATATTTGGCACTTTTACGATGCCCGCTTGAGAAAGGTTCAATACTCGCGAAAGGGAATTCTATTTTTATTTAGATTATGGGTATGTTTATTTAGTACATAATGTATAACTTCATATGAGAGGATGTATGTTGATTATCTTTTATCACATTTAATAAACTTACAGTTGTACGAAAGTCTAAACAAAAATATAATTCCATTCCGAGATTGAAGCTTTCTCAAGCTTGTATCGTAAAAGTGCAAAAAATCGGTTATCTGGTAGCGGAGTACTTCAAGATGTCGAATTACTCGTCGTGTACATCGACATTTAATGAACTTCGAAAGAAAATCGAAGTTTTTGACGATTTTTCTGATAAAACTTTCTTGTCTTCAGAAATAAATTTGATCTATAATTTCAACGCACATGGTATAATATAATAGGTATATCGTACTGTCAACAATTAGTTTCGTATTCAAAATAAAATGATTAAAAATTTCACAAATGTGCCGAATTGTCGCCTGAAGTATCAATCGGATACTACTTTATTTTCCTTTTCTAGAAAAAAACCACAAGAAAAATATTAGACACATGTCAAAATGGTAAACGACCAGTGGCAGTATTGAGAAAGAGTATTCGTATTTGCAATGGAATAGAAGACCAACTCTAATGGCTAAAAATCATGCGTAAAAGATAAGGCGGCTTTAGGTATCTAGGCGCCTCAATTTGAAAACATGAGGACGGCAGATTTTTTATGCGACTTCGAAACGATAGCTACTATATGGCTGGTATCAAGTTGCGATATCTGACGGCAAACGAAAAAGAAACTGATTTTGTCTAGTTCGTTTTTTCTTATTATATTTTTGCCAACGTAAGTATCAAGTAATACGATTTATATCGATAGTAGTTTATTGATGAAAATTATAAAAGTAACTTTACAAAGGAATAATTTTTTTTTTTTCGATGTGTTTTCTATAAAGAAATTGGGAACAGCGCGCTTACAAGACGGGATTCGTTTCGTCTTGCTGCTTCAATGCACTACCAAATATTTCGTTTTTCTCAATATTTACAATTTTAATCAAGAATTATTTCGAAATGATATTACTATTTGATTAATAATATAAATATTCGCGAATTCTTAGAAGGTGCGAACGATGGAAAAATTATCGATTTTGGTTACATATATGATTAGTTTCACATCTAAAAATCATTATTTATAATGAAAATAATTTATAATAAAAATAGTTTATAATTATTGTAAAAAAAATAGTTTATTTCCACAAAAAAAAAGGACACAAATTATGTTTCTACTGCACGAGGGAAGTCATTCTAAATATTGTGCAGAGAGAACGAGTCGTAGTGTCGAATGATTCTTAGAAGCCATAAAGACATAACAAACAATTGAAGCCGATATCGGAACGACCCGAGAAGTACACATCTGCAGGCCTAGCCAAGTGCCAATCGCTACGGTTCTATCAAAGAATATATACATACTGAACAAGAAGCGTCACACCCACGCAAAATTCGTATAGGATTTTTAGTGCGCAGGTTACCTAAATATAATGGATTGACATAAACAGCTGATTTCGCACCAATAAGAAATAAGATTTCACTTTGGCGCTAAAACACCTTTAAAACTTGCCAGGACCGGATTTAAGGGGACGACGGAAATATGTTCCAAAGTTACGTGAGATGAATGGTTTTTCTTCGTTCAAAACTTATTGTGTTAATCAAATATCAAAACTTTATGTCTGATTTGTTTCCATCCTATTTGACTTAACGATAATCAATTCGAATAAATTCCTGAGTCCGTGCGTTTAGCGTTTTGTTAGTGCGCAGGCTACCTAAACTCGCTCAAGGGCACAAAAATCTGTTAGTACGATTTTGTTCCTAAATTACCGAGAGCCCGAGTAAAAATTTGGTAGTACAACACAGTTCCCCACCTAGCACGCACCCGCAATAAAAAGCACGCACTAGGAATTCACAAGCACGCACCACGAACGACACGAACTTTTGAACGGATCCACAGTAACGACACGGAATAGGAAAGAACGCACCAGTTCCGCACCTATTCCGACACGGAATAATTTCGACTTTACTGTCGTACCATAAAAATTCGGAGAATTCTACCCCGCAGTATACTTTGAAAATTTGCCTGAATTTTATTGGGATCTTCAGGTCTCCGACAAACCATCTGCTGTATTGAAGTTTCACTTTATTTCATAGTTAGTCGTGTTTGAGATTTCACCAAAGCTAGACTATTTTGTTGCTTCATAAAGAAATCAAAAACAAGGAAGGTACATCTCAAAGTAGCAACTATATCAGAGTAAGTTAAACCCGTCAGTTTGACAAATCGATGATTATTGAAAGAAATGTTTTATTCTAGGTTCACTCCAACTTACTGCAATCAGGGAACCATTCTTGAACGATGGTCAAAAAAGTGCAAGAATTGACGAATAAAGGTAAATTACGAAATAAATATCTGTAACTTTCTCTTTGAAGCAACTTCATCTGACTGGTCCTAATCTTCAAAGAGTGCATATAAGCAATAGGAATGAAAAGTTTGGATGAGACGTTCAAGAATGCGATAATTTATAGCCCAAAGTGTAACATTTCTGAAAATATTTTGATCTAGATTTATATCGACAAACTCTGTCAAATATTAATTTGTCGTTTTATAGTTTTCCTATATCGATGATATATTTTCCTTTTTGTACGACAGATATACATATTAATATTTTTATTTTTTGCCCAGCTGCAACATCGTCGAAACGTCATCAGCAATTGGATGTCCATTTTCACATCTGTTACATCAGCGGTCTATCGTTTTCAAATCCAGCGACACCTCTACGGTCAACAGGATCAATATCTGTATTTTTGGAAACTATTCTAACTCATCTTCCACAACGTTCTAATTACTATTATCAAAAATCCTATAACCAGGTTCACCTTATTCTTAACGTAAATATATATGATTTTTCATCATTAAATTGTTAATTAATTGAAAAATTAATAAAATTATACAAATTAATATGTATTGTTTTATTACGCGTGATTCTATGAACCACATTCCAAAAGTGCGTTCCTATTTCATCTATGTGGGGAATAGGTGCGTGCCTGGTGCAGTCCTATTTTATTGGGGTCTGGAGGCCATAAACTGGGGACCGAATCGGCTGTTACCCACAGAGATCGAAAACGTCTCGTGGGGAACTGGTGCGGAACTGTGGGTACTATGTGGGGAACGCCCGGTTCGCTATGCGTGCTAGGTGCGGAACTGTGGGTAACAGTTTTATTGCACTTGTGCGTGCTACGTGCGGAACTGTGGCGTTACTTCGAAATTTTTACTCGGGAGTGATGCTTCTGGTTCAGTATGTATATATTCTTTGGTTCTATTCTCTTTCTACGATCGTTAACGCTTGCGCGTCAGCGATGATGGAAAGCGCTAACTTCGTAGCCAAGTGCAAGCGATCGTGTAAAACGCTCGTTCTATCGCGGTGATGGAAAAGTCGGCCGTTTTATTCTATGTTAGTCGAAAGAAACTGTCAAAATAGGACTCTGTGCCTTTAGAAAGGGGCGTAACCTTTTACGCGGGAATTAGTGTTTGAATGTTAAGAGCGTTGGTAAATCACTGTTAATAACATAAGTCTATAAAAGAATTCCGTTTTTTCTTTTTAAGGTTATTTTGGGCTTTTTCTATTACCTATGAATACAAATGAAGACAAACCATATTTATTCAACTGAAACTTTGCTTTTGTGAGAATCATACTAATAATTGTAGTGAATTTGAACTTTCAAAAATTGCAATAAATGTGCGAATTATCAAATGTAATAATATATGTCCAGATCAAATCTCAGTAAAAAATAACGTTCTGTAATTTAGCAACGATCTGAAAAAGTACATGAGAAAGTATAAATGGGTAAGAATCACAACTATTTGTATTTTATTATACAAAAAAATGCCCTTTGTTAGTCAAGGTGAAAAAATGTGAGTAATACCTAAATTATAGAAAAACTTCTAGCACTTAGAGAGGTTAAAAATATGATGAGAAAGTTATATTTCATGTTCATTTATTTACCAAATGATACCTATGCACAAAAAAGACCTCTCGTTCACTCATCAATCATTACTCACTTTGTAGTCGGAATTTACTTCAATAGATGGATAGATAGATATTTTATTTGATCCTGTACGTATACATAGAAAAATAGAAACAATAGAAATACATAATACCAACATATTTGTATCACATCATCATTGAAGAACAATTTCAATCTAAGGTATCTAAAAATATCATACAAACAAATTTAACATCTGTAATGTAAGCATATAAATATCATTAATGCATATATGAAAAAGTGAATACATATGAGTTCGTGAAATGATATCATACTCATGTATTAATAGAATAGAGTATGGAAAATGGGCAAATAAGAACAAGTATAATTCCTCTTGGCTAGGTTTCGCCTCCACATAGTTTACGCCCAAAGGTGCTCAAGAACCTGAAAGAATTGTGGACATTACATCGTATCTTTAAAAGGCATCGTTCTACTCACTTTTGTTCAATAAGTTTTCTTTGAGAAATTTTGGAAATTGAACCCTGCTTGCCATCACATCATTACCCTAAAATGCACCCATATCTTATTATTCAACGCATTTGCTAGGTGCCCTTTGTGTAAATTATCCACAATGGTTAAGTTCGGTTTAGGCAAGACCATGTGTCAAGGAAAGAAAGCACACAACACCTGTAAAAATTAAATGTTTGCTTAGTATGAATGCACATATCACGCAATATGAAGATTCATATGAAACAATATTTGTAATTCCCTCCCCTGGTTTGGGTACCATGACAACAGGAGCTGCCCATGGGGAGTCGCTTTCTTCAATTATCCCCATTTCCAGCATGCTACTTATTTCTTTTGTAGTGTCATTGTTTTTCTTTTAGACAAGCGATAAGGGGGGCTGGCTATTGGGGTATGAGAGCCAGTTTCTCTTGGATGTTGATAGGCGGGACACGGCTGTCCCAATTTACCAAACACTCCGATATGTTTGCTTAAAATTTGGTTGCATTTCCATTTTCTTCCATCGAAAAGGAGGTTCCTTCGTCTTCCTTAGCACTTGGACCAAATGAGTTGATTCGCTTATGTCGACACTGGCAATGTCCATTACATCTTCCCACATAGTTTCCACATCTTGGCAGGAGGCAAGCCACATATTTCCGACCAGATCTTCAGGAGTGTCATAAGGGGCAACGGGGCCGTAATGTACACCTTCATCTAACGGAGACATTAATGCCGGAATTTCCATCTCTTGGAATATGGACTTCAATTCTGGTGAGTAAGGGATGTCCATTTCCATGGTTTCTATTTTATCTGATTCTTTACATGGATATGTCAGAAACTCCAATTCTTGTGTGTGTTCAACTCTTGGAATCGTGTTATTCCGCGGATCTTCTGATTCCCATCCATATAAAATTTGTGGTTGATCCTCGAAATGCCATTTCCGTTGTTTCAGATGTAATACCAGCCCCGCGTCTTCTAGGAAGTTCATTCCCAGGAGCGTTCTATTGTCTTTGGAATCTGGTAGGACAATGAAAGAGGTTTGGATCTTTCGGTCTTTTAATCGAACCTCTAACCTGGCTGTACGAACTACGCCTTGTCTTAACTTCCCATCGGCATACCGGTAAAACGTGTGTATTTCATCAAAAGGAACCATCTTTTCTTTCAGTATGTTGTAAAGTTGGTTCCCGGCAACACTAACTTTGCGCCAGTGTCTATGAATCCGCACCCTTTTGATCCTAATATGGAAATGTGAAGGGTTGCGCGATCCCGAATTGGTAGTTTCTTGTCTGTGCGCGCTTCTTCAACGAGGTGGAGGCACAAAACTCCAAAGGATGCTTGGGTCTATTAGCGTTGCATTTTGGGCATTGTCGACGCATTACGCCCGGAGTGTTGCATCCGTAACATTTTATGTTATTGCCCGTTTGATGTTGGGGAGACTGATAATTCGTTTGTTGTTTGATTTTTTTTCTGCATTCCTCCTCTGAATGACCGGGAAATTTGCAGAAATTGCAACAGGTTCTTTTCGTTTCCACTGTAACCAGTCTGGCTTTGTCTTGGTTATGTCCTTCCTGGAGGTCTTCTTCCACTTTTCTCCCTTGTGTCAGTAATTCGTCAAAGGTAGTTATTTGGTCCCGCGGAATCTTACTTCTGATTTGAAACTCAATCAGGCTGTAGACCAAATCAAGTTGAAGAGATTCATTTGCGGCGACTGCTGGTACTTCAGATAACATCGCTCTCTTTTCTCCGAGAATTTGTCAAGAGATTCTCCCTTTTTCTGAGGGCAATTAAATATCTCCCGGAATATGCGATATGCCTCTTTCATTGGGGCAAATTGGGATTTAATTGCTTTTATAGCTTCTTCCCATGTTTTGATAATCTCCGCTACTCCTCGCCACCATGTTAACGCATAGTCTGTTAATAGTAGTGGAAGACTATCCAGTGCTTCTTGATCCGTAATATCCTCCGTTTTCTTGAATAATTGAATGACCTGGAGGAATTCACGAACTTTTTCTGTGTTCTTTTCCCCGCTGAAACGGGCCGTGCAAGCAGCGAAACTCCGATTTCTTCGATTTCTCAACAGTTGTTCGAACTGCTCTGAAGTAAGTTGAACCGACATTGTTGGATTCAACCTGGGGCTTCTCCGTGGAAAAACCGTGGTGCACGTGATTTTACGGGATTCGAGCACTTAAGTTGGGCGCCACTTGTAGCCGTCGAGTTTAGAGAAACACCGGCTACTATATACAGTTTACTTTATTCACTAAAACAATATTTACACGGAAACGAATATACGAACACAAAACGAAATTAATACGAAAACGACAAGTCCGTCAAACTCCAAAGTTCCCGTTGCGGGATGCTTCGGGCTGACAAAGAGAATTAACAAAGAAGTCTCTAGTAAGAGTGCAACTTTGAGCGCTAGGTTCGAAGTATTCGATGCCAAGCGGAAGACAATTCCAACTGCTCTTCAAGTGGTTGCGTTAGGGCTTTTATAGGCAGATTCTCCCTTAAGTGGTACTTCTGCGTCGACGCGCCGTGTGATGGGGTGGAAACCACTTGCGCCCTCTGTCTTCCGTCGGTGGTCACGTTCGGAACTACTTGTTCGCGGTAGAGGGTGTACTAGAAGCGCTACCCTGACTTACGGGGCGCTGTCTAACTAATCGACGGCTGCGTCTTTTTGCTATATAATCACTTACTTTTATTTCCTTATTTTAATTCACAACGCTCAAAGTACCTTGCTTCAATCGAAAACCTTGAATGAATTGCGAAATTTTGTTTATTATTCCGAAGTTATGGTTAAAACGAGGTCTACGGAACATTTTTTCACTCCCTTCATTTTGAGCAGCGAAAATTTTACTTATACATAACCATTAAAAAGGAGCAAGAATCAAACACAAAACTGCGATCAGCTGATTGTTAGGTGGCGGACATATAGGATCGCTCGTCTTTCTGCAGCGATACGCCGATCGTCGGAATAGCGTTCGGCGCAAGAGAAAGCCGTTCTACTCCCACCGCAGAAAGTGGCACTTGGCTACGGTTTTAAAGCGAGGTAGCGTTTAAAGCTGGCCGTCCATTAGGTCGGTGGGTCGGCGCGGCGCGGCGCGCCGCCAAAAAGTGTAGGTTCGTCCATTGTGGGGCGGGCGGCCAGGTCGGTAAAACGATATACCGAGTTATCGCGTCAGTTATCGTTGAATCGTTGTTCGCATTACGAAGAAGTTTTTCTATTTGCTACTTTGGCGGATGCTGAAGAAGATAAAATTCAAAAAAAGAGGAAATGGGTTCATGACATTAATATGAAAAGGAAAGAATTTGGCAAATTTAATTTTTTTGAATACTTCAGGATGTCTCCAGACATGCTTTTT